>JAWWES010000062.1:3351545-3384083 GCA_035583135.1 Lophotriccus pileatus
CAGGCACGGGCGGGGAGGCCCGCGGCTCCCCGGGGGGGGGACAGCGGGGGGGGGGAGGGGGGGCTGTGCGGTGCGGCGCGGCGGAGGGGGTGGTCCGGCGGGGAGTGTGTGTGCGTGCGTGTGGTGGGTGGGTGCGTGGTGGAGGAGGATGAGGAAGAGGAAGAGGAGGAGAAGGAGGGGGAGGAAGAAGAAGAAGGAGCCGTTTCGGACCCGCCAGGCCGCGGCCGCCTCTCCCCGTCCTCCCCCACCGAGGATGGGGTTGCCCGGCAGACAAAGGGATTAGCGTCGGCCGGCCGCGAATTGCATAGCCCTCGTGTTAATTAGCGCGCTGTCCTCTCTAGGCGTTAATGACTCCCGCCGCGCTCCTTCCTTCTCCCCTCGTGGCTCAGGGTTGGCTGGGTCGGTGGTCACCATCTCACCACCACCATCACAATCGCCAGACGAGGCGATTCTGCCGAAATAATCCCCCCAAGAGCTGGAGGTGGCGCGGAGCGGGTTGGCCGCCCTCTGGTTGCCCTCTGGTTTTCGTGGGTCGAAGCTCCCTTCTTGTTAGGGGTCTGGAAAGTCTGCCGGCCATCCTTTCCTTAGAAAACTTCCACTTACGCCACGTTTTTTTGCCATACCGGGGTGTGGGAGGGTCTGTGGGTGCCCAGTCGTGGCCAGGCCTCCCTCGCATGGCACCCACCTCACCCGTTGGGTTTGTGCTGCATCACTCTTGAGTTAATTAATTAATTCTGAACTAAGTAATTTTACAGTGTTTTTTTGGTTTTTTTTTTTACTACTGTTTGTTGGTATTGCTCCAAAACGTGGAAGGTGTGAAATTCTTCTTAAGAAAGGATGTTCTCCGCTGTCTGATCTTTGTAGACTTCCAAGCCCAGTCAACAAGAAGGGAGGTTTAATCCGTGAAGCAAAAAGCAGCCAACGAGCTCTAGGTCACGTCCAGGTGATGGGAGAAGAAATTAAAGTGTGAGTCTTGATATGCTTCAGTGATCTCAGACCTAGGGGGAGGTTAGCAAAGCTTGGGAAAGGAGGCAGCCCACGGATAGTGGACACAAAGAATGCGGGATTTATGGCACATCTGCTACAACTCCCAAAATAAGGAAGAAACTAATGAACCCAACTTGGCAATTTGTGCTGAAATCAGCTCCAACTGGGTAAAAGGTAATTCTGGCAGGGGCAGATAACGACCCAAGAAACCCCCTGACCCAAAAGAAGAGAAAGACTGAGCATGGTGTTGATTAGCCTGAGAAGCGCGAAGACAGAACGCTGATTAATGAGAACTCTGTAACTTGTAGCCAATTCCTTTGTTTGCTAGAAGGTGTAAATAGTAAAAAGTTTGGATGGTTGGGGTGCTTGATTTGTGGAATCCCTCAGAGATAAATCCCTCTGAAATAAATAAATGTATGTCTCTCTCCAGTGTGTCACTGTGGGCTCGTTGCACATCTGGTGTTTGTGGACAGCAGCATCCCACCTCCTCGGCACCCCCTCGCCTCGCTTGTGTGCTGTCATCACTCAGGAATGAACAGTAAGTACATTTTTTAGTGAATTTATCATTTGTTGGTACAATGTAACCACACCATCTTTTGATGTTGGAATGGATGTTTGCCCATGTTTCTTCCTTTACCTGGAGTTGATCAAAAGTCTGTAGAAGGCTCCTAAAAAAGCTGTAGAAGGCTTTGTGGCTTAACCCACAAAGATTTGCATATCTGTTTAACCTGAAATATCTGAGAGGTCACATTTCCCTGTAACCTTTCAAGGTGAAAACCTAAATATTTAAAGCTCTGGAGCACTGACTCTCACTTCTCTCCTCACAAATATTTAACACACTCAAAGCTTTAGCAGGGCATAAGCTGGTTAAGAAAACATCTGAAACTATGTGGAAGATACAGATTATTGAGGTATTTTACTGTGAATGATGTCAGACATTCCCAGCAGCCACAAGCTGATAAGGACAATGTGTTCCTGTCTCTTTAATAATTAAATAATCTAACTGCTAATTAAAACTTTGTCTTAAAGGGAAATCTCCACTTCCCAGTTTATCTGATTTGCAGAATTAAAGGGTGGTGTGGAGCAGCAGCTGCGTGTCAGTGGTGACTGAAGTGCTCCTTATGTAAACACTGCTGGCCTGAAATCCTAAATACAGAATACTGGGGTTCCTTTAGGAAATCCTGCCAGGTCTCTCTTTAGAAATCACGGCATTTCAAGGACAGAGAGATAATTAATGTGATAATTTAATAATGCTTTTCACTTCTACAATAATCCTTAAGTCTAAACTAAAATAATCCTTATCCTGAAGTCTAAAATAATTCTAGTTGATGAGTTGTTTTGTGAAATTTCTTTGAGAATTTACAATTATTTTTTATGGCAAAAGATGTTATATGTGAACTGTGAGCTTGATGTGAAACATCATAGTTATTTTAAAAATAATTTTATCCTTAGATAGCTACAAATGAAAAGAATGAATGTTTTAATCTTCTGAATGGGCACAAAATACAGTAATGATAAAAATTTTAATAGAAATTGTTTTTTTTAATCATTAGAAATTCCAATATAGTTTAAATACAGGGCTGCACGTGTCAGGGACACGTCCACCAGTGGGTGTTGAGCACAAAAGGCCCCTGTGCACTCACAGGTGTCCCAAAAGCCCGTGGATCCCAGCACAGATGTGCTGGACGTGTGTGGATCTGTTGAAAAATGCAGAGTTCTGAACAGGACTTTCTAGGAAGACAGAAAATTGAGGCATAAATACACTAAACAAGAAATACAATAAATATTCATAAATTTAATGAAAGTGTTGAGAAATTCAAGCATCCAGAAGTCAGGAGGAAGACCTCAAAAGCTGAGTTTAGTTTAGGAATTGAGATGTTAAGGAAAGTAAACTTGCCTTTTCTTTTTGCCCTCCGGTTTCTGAGGCGTTACAAGGGGCTGCCTTCATGTTTTCGGGCTGAACTTCAGAAAGTCTATGTGTTTGTGTGGATTTAACCTATGTTTCCATGTAAGCCCAGTGCCAAGTGCTCAGGCATTCAGGATAACCTCAAATACCACGAGAATTCCAGTGGCGTCACAAGACTTGACCAAACTGTTGTAACTTCTTGGGGCTACACTGTAAGTAGTAATGTATAAAATGAAACGTTTATGTAACTTGTTCAAGCATTCTGAAGGGAACACACATCTTGCTTTCATCACGTGGTTCTTCTCAGTAAATTGGGGAGTGACGGAATTATCTGAACTTTCAGCACGTGACTGAAAGTGCTTCCAGATCACTACATGAAATATTTCTGTTAGAAATAGATCCTGTCACTAAAACGGGTCATAAATCAGGGGTGCTGTTGAAGTCCCTGCCTGATGAAGGTTTGTTGAAGTCTCCAAGGCCAGGCTGGATGGGGCTTGGAGCAACCTGGGCTAGAGGAAGGTGACCCTGCCCATGGCAGGGGGTGGGACTGGATGATCCTTAAGGTGCCTTCCAAACCAAACCATTCTGGGATTCCATTATTCTAAATGAACTGTCCCTGTACTAATGTGGCTAAAAAAGACTGCAGGATATGTAGATAATATGGTGATGGCTCCTGCAGAACAGGACGAGATGAATGCCCGGATAAGGCAGGGAAAAGATAAGATTGTTCCACAGTATTGCTTCTGAATTGCTTTTTAATTCACCCCTGGAGTGCCAATATTCCAATCTGCTGCACAGTCCAGTGTGAGACCATTCCTCTTTAAACCAGTGACATTTAAAAAAGGCACCACAAAGCTCCCTCCACATGCAGGCTGCAGCTCAGTGAACTGGATGACTGATCTTTCCACATCCCCACGGGCATGCACAGCTGAATATAGATCACCCAGAAAAGCTGCCAGCCCCACGGACTGGGCACTCCCGCCTCCTCAGACAATTCCAGCTGCAGGTGGAACGGCCCTGCTGCACCTTTGGGGCCACACACGGATTAATGCCAACAAACAACCTCGTGTCCTTTCCAGGGAGCACCCAAACAGGACAGCTTTGGGAGGTGGGCTGGGGAACACGGCAGATGTTTCGTCCGCACAGACCCCTGGAATCGCTAAGGCTGGAGGAGACCTTTAAGGTCACCAAGTCCAACCACCAGCCCAGCAGCACCAGCACCTTCACCACTGAACCATGTGGTGCTTTGGGCACTTCGCCCTTGTGGTGTTGAGGGACCGAGACTGGATGTGGACATGAGCAGCCTTTGCTGTCCCAGAGACGGGCAAAACTGTGGAAACCTCTTAATTTTGGGTGGCCCTGTACTGCAGACACTTCTGAGGCAGGGCTGTAATGCCACAAGAAAAACCAGTGAATATTTCAATGGAAGAACAATTGCAGTGGGGTCTCCTCTGAGGGCTGAGCCCCAGGGGTGGTGAGGAGTGGGTTTGTCTCCCTGCTCAGGAGCTGCTCTGGCTTTGTCCTTCCATGTGCTGGGCGGGCCTTGCGTTTCCCTGGCCCTGCTGATGTCAGGGCTGCCCCTGCGAGGTCCCCCGGGGCTGCCAGGACAAAGGGGAGCAGGAGGCTTGGAAACAACAAGGATCAAGGAAAGAGAAAAGCCAAGTTTTCAGCGTGCTTAGTCATAGAGACACAGACGCAGGAGGGCTGGCAGAGGCCTATTTTCATCCTGAAACTCCCCCTCACGTCCCAGACTTGCTCTGGCTGTGTTTGCTGTTGAGATAACATCCCCTTCCCCCACCACCCACAGATAACTGAAGGAGCAGCCGTTGAAAAAGGGAAAAAAAAAAAAAGGCAATTGCCTTGCTCTGCCTGCAGGAGAAATGTCAGGAAGTGTCTGGTGGTGGGTGGGATGAAAGGAGGAAGCTGAACTCTAAAGAGAATATTCCAGCTCTGCTCGTGCAAACAAATGCCCCTCTGTATTCTGCTTGATAAGAACATCCAGGAGCAGGTCCTTTTGCGTGCGGGGGAGCGGAGCCACTTCCACACCTCCGAGGGGTTGGCTCGTACACGCTGCATTACCCCCAGCACGCCGTGAACTGCAGGGGAAAGATGGGAACAGCCAGGGAAAAGCACAAGCATCATCAATAATTAATAGAGCCTTTTTGTAATGGGAATGATCCAGTATTAATTATGAAGTTAATTTCTTTTTGGATGGTTTTTGTGCGTGTGTATGAAATTTGGACCAGGATTTAAGATCAGTGCAATCATGCTTTTATGCTAATTACAATAATTATAAATCTATTCTGCTTCCTCTTTTTAAGTCTCAGTAACACTGGCTTTTGTTTCCAAACACACCAGACAGCAGTTTTTTGCACACCAAATATGGCAGCTCTGAGCTCCCCAAAGTGAATCTGGTTATAAATTCAAAGGAAATTGTTTTCATTCATTGCCACTGTGCAAATGTGAAAATAAGCCCAGAACGTGGGTCAGGATAAGTACTTTGGATTTCTAAAATCCCAGAGTCAACAGCGAGGAAGGAACTTAATTGCATACATCATGAAATATTTAAACAGACAGTGACCAACGTGCAGATGTGGGATCCAGACTGTCATAGATTATTCTGTGTTACAAACAGCTGATGCTGCTCTGCACCAGGGACTTTCTTACTCTGGAGCCTTAAAAATTGTCAGGGCACTATTTTGAAGTTTCTTTTTTTGTACTGGGTGGTCTATTGGGAAAAAATCTATGGCAGAAGCACAAAACCCACAGGGAGAACTGAGTTTCTTATTTAACTGTAGGCCATCAGCTCGATATCCCCTGAGGACATGGGAGTATCTCATCTCAGGTTGAGGGTGAAGGTTGACATGAATAATCTCTGCAGCTCTTTGGCCACTTGTGTTGTTTTGCCCTCTCACAAACTCTGGTCACTGCTGTTTAATGTCACCCTGAACTTGGTGCCATGACTACATTGGTTTTTCCAAATGCAGAATGAAAGTGTTTATTTTAATACTTCCACCATTTTCTTGTTCTGAAAAAGAAAAAAAACCCCACGTTTTCTTACGGTTCTGTATGTTCCCACTGTTCCCCCTCTTGTGTGAGTTTATCTTTTGGAAATAACAGTGGATTAAAAATATATATACAGAGAAGACACTGCCAGTCTTCAGATTTTTAAGAAAGTCGTGGCAGCCTGATGAAATACAGCATGGGGAGTCTGCTCCCTCCTGCCCCACTGGCATTCCTTGCATAGCCAAACATTAGCCAGGGCTGCTGGGATTTTGCAGAGCTGATGTATCTGTTTCTTGTGTGGTGCTTGTCTCGTCTGTGAGATGGAAGAACAGGATTCTGTGTAACAATTACCTCCTGTCCTTGTCATGTTATTTATTGCCATGGAATCACAGACTGGTTTGGGTTGGGATGGAGTTTTCTTCCTGGTCAAAAATGCCCAGGGAATGCTGGGGGAGTGCAGACATGGCATCTCCTCTCAACATTTAATTGCTTCTTCAGTGGTGGTACATGTTACTGGGATTCATGTTTGTTTGTACCTGGGACACTTACAGAACCTCATGGGGTAATTATTCCTAATTAGCAGCTTGGACACACGCTGCTCTTTCCTCTTGCACTCTGCAATTAATGATACAGAGATAATGCAGATTTCTCCCTGTCAGTCTTGTGTTTATGTTTATAGGAGGAGGAAACAATTTAGGGGAAAAAAACCCATCTAAATCAACAACCTGCTGAGCTCCATGCAGGGATTACCTGAGGATTGCCCTGTGTTTGTGGCAGCCCAGACATGCAGAACTTCAGGCACCTGATTCCTTCTGTCATATTCCTCTAAAGCTGCTACAGGTCTTTTTCTCATTATTCATGGGCTGCTTCTCACCACAGCTTAATTCAATTTGTAGATCAGTTGTACAGTATGACAGGCCTTCAGAAGTAGTAACACTGGTGTTATTTTTAAAATAGATTAATATTTTGGGGAAGAGAAGGGTCGTGAGTTCTCCTTGCTGTTTTGCTTCTCCCAGCAGCCCCTCTTAAACTAACGTATGTGTGCACTGAACATCCCAACAACCAGATCAGTGTGAAGGATGGAGAAATACTTCAGGTATTATCCCAGTTGTCAGACAGAATTTCCTCTCTCAGATATCTTTATTTACAGTGGAACATGCTGAGGAGAACATCCCAAGCTTTGTTTGTTTTTGTATGAAACCAGCGAGTTGCCGGGTGCGAATATTTACAAAATTGTTACCAGAGGTGGTCTTTATTTCAAGTCCTACTCAGACATCAAAGTTGGGGCTGTGCCCACTGCCCTGGGGAGCCTGTTCAGTGCCCAACCACCCTTTGGGGAAGAACCTTTCCCTAAGATCCATCCCTGACACAGCTCCAGCCATTCCCTCAGGTCCTATCTCTGGTCACAGGAGAGCAGAGATCAGTGCCTGCCCCTCCCTTTTTTTGTTGCAGTGATTGCTGTTGTACAGATTTCTGCAGGGTTAGGAGCAAATGCAAAAAACCCAATTCTCTTAGACTTAGGACACAACAAAGGCAAACCCATCCCTTTTCCACTCAGTATTTTTTGTTCCTTGAGCAGACGCCAGTTGTTTGTGTGTGATAAGAGCCAGTCCCAAATTTGTTCTTCCAGTGTTTTTAACCTCTGAGACACCTCGTGGTGGAAACACTCACTGCTGGCAGTGGTTCCACATGGTTGAGAATCCATTTTACAATGGCTTGGGGCTTCCACTCTGCAGAGCTTGGAAGTGGCCAAAGTCCTACAGCCAATACAATGCTGATTTGGGGATGGAATCAACCTATGGCTCATTTATATTTAAACAGTGTAAAGCCATGGGGAAATTAATTTTCTTCCTCTCCTGTGAGGAATGGCTGAGAGAATTGGGATTGTTCAGCCTGGAGAAGAGAAGCTTTGGGGTGAACTAATTGTGGCCTTGCAGGACCTGAAGGGGCTACAGGAGAGATGGAGAGAGACTGTTTGGAGGGACAGGACAAGGGGGAACGGCTTCAAACTGCCAGAGGGCAGGGTTAGATGGATACTGGGGAGAAACTCTTCCCTGTGAGGGTGGGGAGGCCCTGGCACAGGTTGGCTGCTGCATCCCTGGACTTGTTCCCTTCCATCCCAGCCATTCCACGATCCTGTGAAGAACGAAGACAGCCTTTGACTTTTATGAAACTGATAATGTTCTATGTCATGTTGGGGTCTTGTTGTGCTTCCAGCGTGGTGCCGCTGAAACCAGGGACAGTAAAGAGGTGGAATGGACCTTTGGCCAGTTTTCTGTGTTAGAGCGCAGAATATCTGGACCACAACGACTACACACCTGTACAGCTGCTTTATTTTTCAACTGAGAGTGCGCTGTGTAGGTTTTGGGGAATCGCCACCCACTTTTTATCACCACCAAGCCGTGCCCTGCACTCCCCGGGTGCCTGGAAGCCGCGGGTTGCTGTTCACAGCTCAGGGTTCGGTTTTGGTGCTTCCCTGCCCGCCTTTTCACACAAAACAGAGTGAGCACAGTCCCGCCTCCACATTTGCGCGGGGGTCCCCCTACCACCATTGAATGCATAAACCGCATATTTTTTAACTCAGATTCGCTCTCAAAGCGGAGCAAAGGCTCCGGCCGAGCCGAAGCAGCGAATTATAACTGCAAACGCGTTTATTTGACCCTTTTCCAGCCCGGCCGTGCCTGAGGGCGCCCCGAGGGCCCGGGGGGCGGGGCCGGGCTGCGGGTCCCGCCTGACTGACAGCCGCGCCAGCCAATCACAGCCCGCGCTTTCCACCGTGACTCCACCTCCCGCTGCTCAAACCACCCAATCAGCGCGCGGGAGATTAACGGCCCGTCCCGTGCCAACGTCGGCGGTCAAACGCGCCAATGGGCACAGGGCGGGTTGGTTACCAATGAGATCAAAGAGTTAGCGGAGCAGCGGCACGCCATTGGTCAATCCGCCTGTCGGTCATCGCCGCCGGGGCCGGCGGTTGGCTGGCGGGGAGCAGGGAGCGGTTTCCGGGGGCGGGGCCATTATATTAGGGGCGGACAAAGGCGGCGGCGAGGCCGTTCAGCCAGCCGCCATTTTGCGGAGCGGGCGCCGAGCAGCAGCATCCACCGCGGCCGGAGCGCGCTCTCTGCTTTCCGCCTCCTCCTCCTCCCTCCGCTCCATCATGTCGCGGGATCGCTTCCGTAGCCGTGGCGGCGGAGGCGGCGGCTTCCACCGGCGCGGCGGTGGTGGCGGCCGCGGCGGCCCCAACCACGATTTCCGCTCGCCGCCGCCCGGCATGGGCATGGGGCAGAACCGCGGCCCTATGGGGGGCGGCCCGCAGGGCCCGGGTGGCCCTCCGGGTGGCGGCCCGAAGCCCGAACCGCCGAAGCCGCCCACGTCCACCTCTGCTCCGCCTTCTTCGTCTTCTTCGGCCGCCGCCACCACGGCGGGACCCACCGGCAGCCAGGCGGGAGCGCCTCCATCCTCCACGCTGCCCGCGGGGCAGCAGCCGCAGCAGCAGCCGCCGGTGTCGGCGCCCTCCTCGTCTCCCTCCGGCCCGCAGCCGCAGTCCAAGCCCAGCCCCAGCCCCACGCCGGCCGGCGGCCCTAAGAAAGGACAAGGACAGTCTCCCGGCGGCGGCCCCAAGGGGCCGGGCGGCCCGCAGCAAGGGCCGCACAAGGGCGGCCCGGGGCACCGCGGCGGGCCGGGCGGGGAGCCGCGGGGCCGCGGGCAGCAGCACCAGGGCCAGCAGAGCCTCGGGGCGCAGCAGGGCGCGGGGGAGAGGAGCGAGAAGCTCTCGGACGAGGTGAGTGGCGGCCCCCCCCCCACGCGGCTCCCTCAGGCACAAGATGGCGGCGGCTCCGCGCGCCCCGCGCCGCCATCTTGAGGGGAGGAGCGGGCGGGCCCGGGGCTGTGGTGAGTGTCCCTGGGGGTGCCCAGGCGGTTCGGGGGCTGTGCTTTGTGTCCCCTCGCTCTCCCGGGACTGTGATTTGTGTCCCCTCGCGATTCTCCGGGGGTCCCCGGCGCTCCCCGCAGCTCGGCGGTGCAGCACCCATAGTGATGGCTCGAACGCTCTGCTTCTTTGTAGGGGTTTAAAGCGAACCTCTCCCTGCTGAGGCGGCCCGGGGAGAAGACTTACACACAGCGCTGCAGGTTGTTTGTTGGGAATTTGCCCGCTGATATCACAGACGAAGACTTTAAAAGACTGTTCGCCAAATATGGGGAGCCAGGAGAGGTTTTTATCAACAAGGGGAAAGGCTTTGGATTCATTAAATTGGTAGGCGTTCATGCTGCGTTGTCCGTCCGTTTAATTCTCGCGAAATAGCGGCGGTAGAACTTAGTCGTCTAAAACCGGGTTTTAAACTTCCCCCAGGAATCTAGGGCTCTTGCAGAAATCGCGAAGGCGGAGTTGGACGATACCCCGATGCGGGGCCGGCAGCTCCGCGTTCGCTTTGCCACACACGCCGCCGCCCTGTCGGTGCGGAACCTCTCTCCCTACGTGTCCAACGAGTTGCTGGAGGAAGCTTTTTCCCAGTTCGGGCCGGTGGAAAGAGCGGTTGTGATTGTAGACGATCGAGGTCGATCGACAGGAAAAGGCATTGTTGAGTTCGCATCAAAGCCAGCTGCCAGGAAAGCCTTTGAACGGTGTACTGAGGGGGTGTTTTTGTTGACAACGTAAGTACTTGCCCAGGATTTGCGTTTTAAGTTGAGTAGAGGTTGTAGGCTTCTAGTTTTTCGGAGTGGAAGTTCTTGCAGAGAAGTAAAATGAGTTATTTTTCTGTTCAGCACTCCCAGGCCAGTTATTGTGGAACCATTGGAACAGTTGGATGATGAAGATGGTCTTCCAGAAAAGCTTGCTCAGAAGAATCCAATGTACCAAAAGTAGGCACTGTCTTTTGTTATAAGCAGGATATCGGTGATGTTTTATGTAGTGTTGTCCCAGGCTCTGAGGGGGATGGAGTCATTTTTCAGAAACAGGCTTTAAATGTTGAGATGTATTGCCAGTTCTTTTTATTGTTCATGTGTTTGTATAAAGGAACACACTGATTCGTTTAGTGTGCTCGTTACACAAGCAGTTTTCTATGCTGTGTCACAAAGAAATAAAAGCCCAGTAACAGATGGTTTTGGTGCGTGGAGAAAGGCTTAAAAACCAGACTTGAACTGTTTTATCCTATTGTTGAGAGCTGTCATCCCTCTTAAGGCATGTCTTGTGTTGATGATCCCTTGGGGAACTTGGAAATTGATTTCCATGCTTTGAAATGAGACATGAAGTGAAATTTTAACTCATTCCGTGATTAATAGAAACTTGTTGCCTGTGGATTTGCCTCGTGGGCTGACATTGGCATAAAGGAATGTTAAAGAGTCTAGAGGAGTCTCTTCCAAAGTAGCAGTTTTAGGTTAGAATCTGTATAATAACCCTGCTTTTGTTGTAGGATTGTTGTATTTTCCCAGATCATAGAAGGGAGAGCAGGGAGGGAGATCCAGTCAGTCTTGTTTGGCAGAGAAAGTTCTCAAAATTCTTGCTTTGATCAAAAACTATAAGTGCTTTAGAGGCAGCTTTGAAAACAGTGTGGATTAATACAGTGTTCCTAAAATGTTGAAGCACTTTTATTTTGCTAATGTATGGGAAGCTTTGAACTGTCATGGTTTTGTGTCATTAATTACTGTATGTTAGACTTCAATTTCTTGATGTGACAGAATAAACTGTTGGCCCTCAGGGATTTTGAGAACTATTTAAGTGAAAGTGAAGGCTATTGTTTGCCTTTGACACACTCTGCTTTGGCAGTGGAAAAATCCACTTCTCTGTGTGATGCTGCTCTGAGTGGCTGTGCCTGCTCAGGCAAAGGCCTGTCTTGTTTGAGGATTTTGCACCTGGAATTACCAGAGCAGTGGAGAGTCTAAAGACAGTTAAGAAAGAGATCAGCAAGCAGTAGCACTCCAGAGATTTGCCTGGGTTGATAGTGCAGGAGTCTCCATGTTTGCTGTGATAATTATTGGTGTGAAATGCTGTTTAAGCATGTAAAATGCTGCACTCCCATCACAGCAAGGTCTCTGTCCCATAGCTGTCAGGTATTTTCAGGGCTCCCTCCATGTTGCCTGATAATTCAGTTGTTCTGCCTGTGATCTTGTACTGACCTTGAGTTTCCAGGTTTGCCTGCTCTGAGCATTTTCCTTTCTGCAGGGAAAGAGAGACTCCTCCCCGTTTTGCTCAGCCTGGCAGTTTTGAATTTGAGTATTCCCAGAGATGGAAATCTTTAGATGAAATGGAAAAGCAGCAGAGAGAGCAAGTGGCAAAAAACATGAAAGATGCCAAGGACAAACTTGAAAGTGAGATGGAAGATGCTTATCATGAGCACCAGGCAAACCTCTTGCGTCAAGGTAATTGGTTCTGAGTTCTGTATTTTTGCTTTAAATGCTGGGCTTAGATGCATGTCTGTTTAATGGGTTAGTGAGTAAATTTATGCTTCCTACTGTGAACTTGAGAATTCCAGAGTTAAAAAAAGAGCAACTGGTAGGGTTTTTTTTATTTCAGTGGGGTGTTGTTAAGAACAGTGACATTGGAAGGTACCTGTCTGCCACAGTGCAGCTGAGGTGGATCTAATTCAAACCTGATTAGAATCTGGCATGATGTTGTGAAAAAGCTGCTCACAGGCTTCATTCCTGCAGACCTCATGAGGCGCCAGGAGGAACTGAGGCGTATGGAGGAACTCCATAATCAGGAAATGCAGAAACGCAAGGAAATTCAGCTGAGGTTGGTTGGGCTTTCCTGGGATTTCGGTTACCTTTATGGGTTGGGTTTTTTATCATTACTTATCTGTGAAAGTTTCTGTTTTTCAAGAGCGCCCTCGCTGCTTCAGTTTGTGTGTGTGTGAAATAGAACCACAGTGTAAGTTTCTCCTCAGATATTTGAGCGTTATAGAGCGTGGTTTTTTTGCTTCAGTGTAATCAATCAGTGCCTTTGAAATTGCTGATACAAGTGATGTTGAGAAATGTTAGGGGTGTCGTTCCAGTGCTGGGGTTTAACAGTCTGCTTTGGGGTGAGCAGGCAGGAGGAGGAGCGCCGCCGGCGGGAAGAGGAGATGATGATCCGTCAGCGGGAGATGGAAGAGCAGATGAGAAGACAGAGGGAAGAGAATTATAGTAGAATGGGTTACATGGATCCAGTAAGTGAACTCATGGTCGTTTTTGGCTGTGTTACCATGCTGAGGAATTCTGATGTATTTTCAAGGTTGCTGCCTTTTGCTTCCCTTGGGTTTGCTACTGCATTCTGTTTATGCAGGGGCAGTGGCAGTAGTTGGCTGTACATGTGCTTTATCTCCTGAAAAGTGTGGATTTTGGTGCTTTTTTAGCCATGCTAAAAGTTGTTTCTTCTATGCAGAGGGAGCGAGACATGAGAATGGGTGGTGCTGCCACAATGAACATGGGAGGTAAAGAATCTTTTAAGTAATTACTTCATGTGGTTAACCTAGGAATTGTCAGAATATGATTATATATTTCTCTCTCTTAGATCCTTATGCTTCAGCAGCCCAGAAATTCCCACCTCTGGGAGGTGGTGGCGGCATAGGTTATGAAGCTAATCCAGGAGTTGGCCAAGCAGCCATGAGTGGTTCTATGATGGGAAGTGACATGGTAACGTATCCTCTGGTGGCTTTAGCTTAGCACAGGGGAACTGTTGTGGTTGGGAGTGGGTTCTCTCCAGTGTTCGGATGGATGTGGAAATGTCACTGTTAACTGCTGACTCTGGTCAGGTGTTTAACACAGACTGTGGCAGTGTGTAGCACTAGAGTAGCTGTTAACCTTTATGGTAGCTTACACACTCGGAGGTTGTTCGGAAGTGAATTCAAATGTGCTCTTAAGCATATTTGCAATTAACTGTGACTTCATTGGACCTTGGAAATTCTGCGTCACTGTTAGGCTTGGAACGATTTTTTTATATGATCTAGAGAATCCGACAAATTTTATTAAAGTACATAATGCAGTAGCTTTTCAGTAATTTGATGATCTGTATTGATGGACAAGAGAGATTTTTGTTCTCCTTCCCAGCGTGTAACACTGGTTCTTTTAGCCCTTCCAAGCCTAGGTAGGCTGGATGCATGTTGGTCTGGGTATGCTGTTGAGTCCAGAATCTGCTCTCAGGTCTCTTTCAGCAGCAGATTGACTTAAGTAATCAGTGGTAAACAGCATATCCCTTAGTCTGTGCTGATGTTGCTGTAGAAGAGCAGAAATGCTGTTTTTTAGCTTCAGGCATGTTCCAGCCATCCTGGACTGTAGCCATTTGTGGTTCCTGTGTCCCAAAGGAATGATAGCCTGGTGTGTTTTCCCATGATGGGCATGACACAAAGATAGAGCCTGTTAAAGCTACCTCATATCTCCTGTTCCGAGGTATGTTTCCAGACTGTACTATTTTTAGCACACTACATGTGTGACTGGGCTTGGAGGCTGCTTGGTGTGCCCACCCCGAAGCACCATGGATGTAGATTAAAGAAATGCTTAATGGGCAGGATGGGAACCTGTTGGCTTAGGTGGCAATACCAGTGTGCTCTCACCCTCCTGAAAGGGTGGCACTTGTAGCACAAGCTGAACTAAATGATTTTTGGGTGGGTTTAGGCCTCGGGCTTAACATGCTGAGCTACCACAGTAGCTTGTCGGATATCTTCCGTTTTACTTTTTTGGGGAACCATCTCTTTGGAATGGTAACTTCTCAGAGCATCATTGGTTCAGTAGACAGTGCCGTTGGCCCTAAGGTGTCTCGATAACCTACTGATACTTAAACAGTTCCTAAGCTTCCTGTGAGCAGTTAGGCAGCGTTTGGTGGATGCTGTGTACATTTTTCTCCTCAAAACCATGGTACAGGGGCATGTTGAACTTGTGTAATACCTGAAACGTGATCTGGTCAAAAGGGGTGACAGTGAGGTGCATTAAGTGCCTGGAGTTTCTTAGGCTGGGGATCTCTGCCACACAGTGCTGTCCCAGTTCCTGTGCTGATATCTTTAAACAGAATTGGAGATGAGCTGAAGCTGCCATGAATTAGGCAGAAATAACTTAAATAATGTTTGTGAAATTCCTTTCTCGGAAGGATTGACACTGACTTTCAGAAGTCAGGAACTTGAAGTGTGGATTGTCAGTTGCAGATACTTTTTGTAACAAACCACCTACCGTTGTTCTGTGACTCAGTTAGTGGGAAACCTGGTTGAAATGAAAGTTTAAAGCTCTCTTTGACCTCATAATGTGTAAGTTCTGTAGGTTGAATGCTGATCACACCTACTAATACAGTAACTGAACAAAGTACATGCAACTAGAGGTACTAGTAAAAATACCTGAAGTGTCTGCTTTATTGCAGAGTAACTCAGCTATTCCACCTTGGTGTGAAACCTTTCAGTGCTGTGAAGTTGTGAATTTGCCAAGAGCTCGTGGTGAAGGTGGGGTGGGAAGGGAGGTACTGCCTGGATGCACACCCCTCTCTGTGCATAGCTCTAACGGGACACACTGAGCGCTTGGAACACGTTTTGCATCTGAGGCAGCAGCAGCAGCTCTGGAGTATGTGGGGTTTGAACAAGGGCCAGTCTCTGCTCGAGCAGTTGTGATGGTTTAGGTAAAGCACTGGTCAGTAGCTTTTTTCACCTTTTTTTTTCCCTTCTTGCAATGCAGTAGTGCTCACAATGAGTTCTGGTACTGCCTAAGGCCTCTGCAGTTTAGTCAGCAGACCGTAGTCTTAACCCCATCTTGAAAAGCTCATGGTCTCTAGACAGCACATGCCAGTCCTGGTGAGTAGGCATTCTGTTACATTTGATGAATGTCAGCTCCTGCTTCAGCCAACCGGAGCTGCGTTCTCTGATTAGGCTTATTTGGAAATGACAGTGATGTGATCTGAGCTTTTACTGCACTAAAGGTGAGAAGTTTGCAAGCTATTTGCATTAACTTGGTTGAAAAAATTTGCTAGAGCTCATTTGGAAAAGTTGTTAATTCACATCTGCACTAATGCTTACATTTCTAGCACTGCAGGGAGGATCTGTTCTTTGTAACAGATGTATGAGAATGCATCAAGTGGGAACATACCTCAAGGCATGTATTACAATAAACTAATTTTTAAATTACCCTTTTTTCCTTTCTATGTTCCCGGTACCTGTGGATCGACTCAATGGTGATTGTATCGACGAACCTTGACTACGGAACCTTCTAAAAATATATACTTAACACACATGGACATCAACTACCTATAATGAACTGTTAATTCTGTTCCAATAGCGTCCTGAACGCTTTGGGCAGGGAGGTGCGGGGCCCGTGGGTGGCCAGGGTCCTAGAGGAATGGGGCCTGGAACACCAGCAGGATATGGTAGAGGGAGAGAAGAATATGAAGCCCCAAACAAAAAGCCCCGATTTTAGATGTGACCTGTAGTTTCATTCCAGTTTGTTTTTGTCTGTCTTGTTTAGACACCAACTTCTTAATTCTTGCATTTTAGTAAGAAAGCTACGTTTTTATGGATGTTAGAAACTTACTGACCTAATATTTGTAAGTGGTCTGTTTGGGCGAGTACAATTTAATTATGTAATGCAGTGTTTCAAAATCAAATTTAGCTGTTTTTTTGATGTATAACGTCCCTAACTTGATGGCAGTGTACCTTGTGCCACTGAATTCCCAAAGTGTACCAACCTTTTTTTTACTGTGCTTCAAATAAATAGAAAACTAAATGTAGTAACTCTTCTTGCCAGTCGTGGTTAAACAACTGAGGCTGAATCCCACACCTGCCGCAGTAACCCGAGAGCCTTGAGTCGAGGTTGGACTAGACCAGGGTGTGGAACTGCAGCGAAGAGGGAGATCTCTTCCCACAATGCCTCTCTAGCTAAAGATTGGGTTAAATTGTAGCCAAACTTTGCAGTAGACGCAGATTTTTTTGAGCAGTGGTTGTGCTGCAATAAGGACGCAAATGGAAACCTTGCAAGTGCTGTAAGATACAATATTTAAAGCTCCATTGCAAGCAGCATAGTAATAAATTCTATATTTTAGCTACGGCTGACGGGTGGTGGGATGGTAGCACTTGCCACCCTGGTAGTCACTGCTTGGAATCTTTTAAAAACTTAAAGCAGAAGACTAGCAATGGTTATTTTAAAATAAATTCATAGAATGCCTTGCATTGGCTGACTTCCTAACTAAAGGATTGTTAATGTGATATTTATATGCTCTTAAGCTGTCTTGAGATCACAGGATCTGGCCTTTGCTCAGTGTTGTAAACCTGCCTGAAATTGCTTGGCAAAAAGACCAGAAGTGTTACTCGAGTGATTAAGGTTAACTTGCTTATGTCCTCATGCTAACAGTGGACTAATTTGCCTAGTTCAGAATACAATCATTTGTGTTATGGGGACTGCAGGAACTATTCCTAAACCGTGTAGCTGGTGGGCAAATCCTAAAATCCTGTATGTAAAACACAGCAATCAGCTTGCTTGCATGATGGTTATCGCTCTTTTATTATTGATGTTTGGAGATAATGCTTCAAAAGTAGTATCTGAATCTGGAGTTCAAGAGTTAATACTACACAGTGCAAATAAACTCCCTTTAAGGTTCTCTTTGTAGAAGATCTGATGAATTCGTTAGCTCGCTGTTCATTGTATTAAGCCCCAGAAGAATTTCAGAGCATTCTGGACTCATTGGTAAGGTAGTTGCTTTGCTTATTATTACACTGTACCAGGTGAGCTGGGAACGTGACTTCCCAGTGTCAAATACCTGAGTGTTAATGCAGGATACATCAACCTGCTTGGCACAAAGTCGGTAAACTTAGCTTGGCTGTCCCTTCACACGATCCCCAGCCACCAGTGTTCTGTGAGTAGCTTTAATCTTCCCAATATCTTTCCATTCCTTGTGCTAAGCATTGGCTAATTCTAAATTCTGTGCTAAATTTTCTCTGTGGTTAAAACTTTTAGTGTCAGATTGCAGTGGTTTAGAGTGAAGATGACCGATCCCTCTTGAAGTGCTGTTACCCCTTAAATGACAAAATAGCAAGTTGGGAAATACTGATACAGGTAACACTGGCTGGGAACACGAAGCTCACTAAAGACTGACTCAGCTTGTTTGGTGAACGCTTCTTAGTTACCCAGAAAAGTTTGGGGGTTGATAACATGTTACAACAATGAATTGCTCTTCAGGAAATTCCAAATTGGCAGTTCCTAAACTGCAGACCAATTGCTTGGGAATCCTTGTATTGGGTAGTTCACAGACGAGCAGTATGGATGCAATTTGAGGTATTGAAGCAGTTTTAAACAATGTGTTTGCTGGAGGGTGTTCGTGGGACACCCAAAAACCTGAAGGTGTCCAAGGTGGGGAATTCTGAACGTGAACGTTAAATTAATTTTTTCAGTTTATTTTTCAGATTACATGTCATTCTTTATTAAAAGAGATGCTGGTGCATATCCTAAAGTATGTTCTTTTGTAGTTCTGTAACTTGGAAGAGTGAAGGATGCTGCTGTCCTTGTACCTTACAGAGCTTGTCTTTGGGTACCCCTGTTTTGTACGTAAGCTACTGTTGTTAGGTATTAAAATAGCTGAGTTGCAAAACCATGATTAGTAAATATGTTGAAAGATTTGGCAGTTTTCAAAACATCTGAAAGTTTGGTTAAATCTGGCTTTGTTGTAGCTGCATAAGCAGAATTTCTAAAACAAGTTCTGCTTTGAGTTGCATGTACTAAACAGGCATATGATGAATTAGCCAACTTCATTTCAAGACCTTTTAAAAGGTGGTGTCTTAAAAGCTGGCAAACATGTCAACTTTCAAATCTGGTAAAGTTACTAAATGTGGGAGGCGAGAAAGTGACGTTCCTTTGATCTGTTCCTATGAGGTTTTGGACTTTTTTCATAAACTCAGATTTAGATAATTGAATCTTTAAAACCATTCAGAAAAGTGGTTTGCTGGACAGACCTGTTTTTGGATGGTCTGGATTGCATAACACATTTTTGTACCGGACTTTGAGGACATTGGCTGTTGCAATTTAGTTTGTTTTATCAAAATTGAGCCCATTTTGACATTCAGAGCTCTAAAAACTGCAGCAAGTAGAATCTGGTATCGTTATACATATGTCTTTGCACTTTCTCAGCAATGAATACAGAATAATCTTAACCTTCTGGTGTAGACACATTATACAAATCATTTATACAGCTGATGAGAAACTGAAATTTGCTTTTGAGATTTTGTGGTATTTTTGTGGTAGACAAATTCTTGGCTTCTCCTTGGCAACCATTTACTGTGGCAGCAAGTTCTTGCTGGAGTTTTGAGACTGCAATTTACACTTAAAAACTAGTGGCCTGCTACATAACTGCACTTAGCCAGCATTTCTGCAGTTCATAACTGTGAGGAACGTAGTACCACAAATGGCAATGGACATTAGGACCCGGATGTAGTATTCCTGCTTGCTCCGAGATTCTCATTGCCGACTGCGTACAGGTAGGTAACAAGCAATATAATATAACTTGGTGACTTTCTATGTAATCTTATCCTGTGGGTATTCTGACATCACACTTCTGACTGTGGAATTACAGTGCAGCACTCCATACCTGTATGTTGAGCTTGCATCAAAGCTGTGTGGTTTTCGGTTTGAAGCTTTGTCTCGTTCAGAGACAACGAGCAACTTACTGTGGTTCTTAGCTGAGGCTTTCCAGACCCGATTCCTCTGTGCATACGACTCGGCTTGGGTGGATTTTTCTTAGTTCCGATGTAACGAAGATATTCTTAGATGAGCACTGTGGGGAAGAGGGAATGTGATCTTGGACTCACTTGACTAGTCGACTAGGTGCTCTCAGTGCCTAGAAAAGAACTTGTTTAAACTTTCTGTAGTGACCAAGTGGCCCATCTGCAGCTCATCCCTGTGTAGAGTCTTGGCTCGGTAGGAATGCGTTAATAACTGCTGCTCTTGCCTCGTGTGCACTGTGTGAGTCACCTCAAACTCCTGGTACAGGCAGCTCTGACACTGATCTGGAATATTTTTGAGGACATAAATGAATGCTTGAATTAATATCCCATGAATAGTTTCATAAAGCTTATATTGGACTTTGCAGTTGTCTTTATTTTAGCCTTTGATTGACAAGCCTGATACATTCCTCTGCTTTAATTGACAGCAATGAGATTCTGTTACTTCTGCCTGGTAGAGTCATCTTAGTAGTGTAATGCTGAATTTCATTTTTCATCAGTCTTGGGGATGTAAATCTAAACTCTTCATTACTAGAACTACTGACTGCAGTGTTCCAGGATTAACATGCTTACCTTGCCAGACGTCCAGACATGCTGATCTCCAGCTCTTCTGCATTATTCTTGAACCCGAATTTCAAGGTCCCTTGTTCCTGCATGTAGTCTGGCTCTTGTCTGATACTCAGTTTATTTCACAGGTGTTGTAATGTGTTTTCCCACTTGTTCTGCAAAGTTTTGCTTTGCATACTTGTTTCTGGTATTATTGTCACTTTTGGACCCTTCTGTGTTACCTTCCAGGCAGGACTCTTGCTGGCGAACAGGGATCTGCTGGACAGCCCTGCCCTCTGCTGTCGCCACCTTTCCATGTGCCCCCGGACACTTGAAGTAGCAGCTGCACCTTGAGATCATGACAACAGGTCTTTGGTTACACCCCAGTGAGTGTAGCCAACACCAGCTGGTCACTCAGTGACACCTTGTCACAAAGTCAGTTTACCTTTCAGTGATGGCTTACCTTTACCTGTGCCTGGCATCCATTCTGTGATGGCTCACCCTTTCCTGGAACTGGCATCCAGCAGCAAACCTGCTGGCAGTCAGCGTGCTGTCCTGTAGCAAAACTGAATTAGTGATCTTAAACCAGTGCTCAGATCTGACTTTTAATTTTTCTAGTTATCCCGTTCTGGATACTTGACTTTCAGGAATGTCGTGGAGGGGTTACTGGCACATCTGCCTCGTTCTATGTACTTGAGCTAAGCACGTTTTTGACACTCTTGGAGCGAGCAATTTGTGACTGAACCGTGGGCTCAGACCAGCTCTGGCTGCAGTAATGAAACCTGGTGTGGTAGCGAACTTACAATAGCCATGTCTGCTCTAAGTCAGTCTGTAACAAGTGGGTACAAGGAATGCCATTCAAGTGCTTGCATTGTGTTTCATCTTGGTTCTATCTGTGTGTGAAAAACACTTTTTCTCAAAAGCTTACCTGAAGCTCAGAAGTGTGGTGTCAGAATACATTGTACTGCTAGGCCCTCCGAGCAGAGCTGGTGCTGGCAGGAGAGCACAGCACAGCGTGGATGGGGCTTTACTGTAACATTAAGTATACAAAGTGTTGATTTGCTTGCAGTTCTCCCCACAGCTAAACACTGAGGCCTGTGAGTAGTTTAGGACTCGAGCAGTAATGGGGTTGCATGTCTGTTAATCATTGCCAGCTGCAGTGACATGATCAGGAAGGCCAGTGTTCTGTTCCATATAATGTTCAGTGAGGCTGAGCATGTTGGGAAGGATGCATCCAAGTATACTGCTCTGGGGAATCACCTGGCTTCTTCCACTACTAGCAAGTTTGGAATCAGCTAATTAGCTTCAGATTTTTTTCTCTCTCCATACCAGCTAGTGGGGCTGTTAAATAGCTGCTGCCTGGCAAAGGAAAAAACGGGAGGATTGGCCTTCTCCCAGCTGTGTCATTGCTGCTAGGTAATGATTGACACGTTAGGACTTGGCTGTGCAATCCCGCAGTGGTCTGTGAATACCCCATCTCTATACATGTTGCTTCTGAACACCAGTACTGAAGAGCTAACTGGGGAGGGCTGGGAGGAGCGTGGCCAGTAGGGAATCTGCAGTGTTTAAAGGATGCACAAAGATATAGTATCCCTTATGCATGGGGTTTGTTGCTATGGCAGAGAAAACAATATGTGCATAACTCTCCTGCTCCTGAGGGCCATGAGAAAACCCAGGTGGTGGGTTGGACACTAATCCTGAACTTGTCCCTGCCTGGTCAGATCACGCTGTGCCCGAGGTGTGATCTGCTTCCCAGCCTTGGACCACATCCCCAGCTCTCACCATTGCAGGCTGCCCTCAGCTGTAGTAAAGGGGGGTCTGGAGAGGGGGAGAACCTTGCTGAGGATAAAAGCAGTGACAGTGCCAATCTTAGTGTTTGCCTTTGGCTTCTGAAGCACTTGTAGGACTGTTGAACCCAAGGGCTCCTACAGTCCAGGGCCACTGCACTCCCTCATGAAGGGGAATAGAGGGCGTTGCTGCAGGACACAAATAGGGTCAAATAGTTGAAGTAGCTGACAAAATTAATGCCTTCACATAAGGGATAATATACCTCTGGCTGCAATCAAACCTCACTGTGCTCAGGGGGGGGTTATGGTTTGTGCTCAGACGAGGTGCAGTTCTTCAGGCAACTACCTGCATATTCCTTCAGCTCTTGATGAGTGTTAAGGCCAGCCTATTTCTGCCCCTTATTCTTCCACTTAATGGTTTGGAATAATTGATAAATTACCCCCTCATAACTAATCAGTCCATGTATCTTAAACCCTTATTTTTAAGTTAGTTTTGAAATGGTCCAGATTTGCTGTGTATGACTTTAATAACTTCAGTTGTTATCCTTTAGGTGAAGATGAAAGCTGAGTGACACCGGAGTGCTCATCCGTGGGAAGTAAGTATCACTTTTGTTCTGTGTGGATAAAATAATAAAGGTTTCTGGACATTTGATGTTCAGTCACTAAGTACTTTGGAATTGGGGAATATTGAGAAGTTGGAAGGAATGAATAACTTAAATGTGTAGGGTAGAACTTAGTGCCTGCTGTCATGCCGTGGGCTTGAGCACCCTGACTCCATCTGGGCTTCATATCTTGACAGCAGTGGTTAAAAATACCTTTCTAGACGTGGGTTTGTACAAAAGATTTCAAAATCACTGTGGGTATAATAACTTGGCAATGTTTTCCAGTCAAGGAGCTGAGCATGAGCACATCCAGCACGGTGCCCAGTGGTGTGTGGAGGGACCAAGGGAGCAGGTGGACAAGTAAGTAGTTGGTGTCCTTACACTGCTGTGAGAGTTCAGTAGCCCAGCACCCTGTGGTGGGTTATCTAGTTCCTGCCTGAAAATTGTGATTAGTCTCAGTTTTATATAAGTTTGGGAATCTTGCTTCTATAGTGCCAAAATGTCACCACTGTCTGAGGCCTTTCAGCCCTGCAGCAGCAAATAAAAGTCCTCTTAAATGCTGCAGGGGCCCAAACAAGAAATGACCATTCCTGCTCTCAGGCTACAGAAATGGGTTGGGTGATTGTCAGCATGGAAAAAGGAGAACAGAGCAGCTGCTTCTCAGATGTTAACCCAACTAAACCTTGTTTAAAAGGCTACTTGGCTGAAATACTTTAACACTGAACTTTAAAAATAACCTGGAGTATAAATCAGCATGTACAGGACCGCAAGCAAATAGTAATTCAGGGAAATAAAATGACTTCCGGAGCTGGGATTTGTGACACTTTCCCTCTAATTTGCCACTAAACTACAAGGGGGAACTTCAGATATTTAAAGTCCTGTGTGAGGAGCAAGATCTGATGTGAGAAAGTCCTATATAATATTTGGCAGGCACGTGGCGTGTTTTGCTGCTGATTCCATGTTGTGACATGTAATTTCTGCTGGTGTTTTCAGCCTTTCTAATAATGTGCTTTGTACTTGCAGAAGGAGAAGTCCGATTGCAGTGAAGAGGAGCCAGGAAGACACAGATTTTAAAAATAAAACATTTGACTATTTTTATAAATGGCTTGTGTTTTATTCCAGCGTATTCAGTGAGTAAGCAGTCTGTCCACTGTGGTATGGCTGGGTCTGAGAAACACGAATTCCTGGATGTTTCACCCATTCCTTACCCCCATTTCGAGTCTTGTGTAGTTTTATATGATAGAATTCCAAATGTTAACCTGTGGCTGGTTGGTTTTTAATAGCTTTCTTGGTGATGACTGTAGTAATTAAGCCTGAGATGCCAAAGTTAAGGGTTAAGTGCTGGGTTTAGCTCTTGCAGCACAAATTGCCCTGGTTCGTGTTGCTTCACTTGCTGCTTTGACAGCTGTACTGTGCACATACGTGGTTCATGCTGTCAGTCATTAAATATCATCTTTTGTTTAAATATGTTAATGTGTTAAAATACACCAGTGGTAGCTCTGCTCAGTGTAGCTGGGTCTCCTCCTGCAGTGGCATGAGGAGTCGTGAAGGTTCGCCTGGGACCTGCTTTGCCAGATTAGAGCAAAATAAATTGAATTTCATGTGGCAGAGTGGTGTGAAACACTTGAGGTGTCTGGGTGCCTGAGGGTGCTTGTGGAGGGGGGTTGGAGTTGCATTAGGAGCTGCTGCTGTTCTCTCTCAGGCAAACAGGTGCTGAGGAAGGACAATCTGAGGTGTTCCACTCTCACTTTGTCACTTTGGTGTTGTCTGGGTCCTGAAAAGGCCTCGGTGAGATTTGTGGCTCCTCAGTAGCTGCGCTGCAGGGGCTGGGCTTCGGTGTCTTTGTTTCCACAGCTACTGCAGCTTATGCAGCCTTTTTTTCCTTCAGATTCTGTTATTTTCCAGTCACTTGTCCTCATTTCCACTGTTTCAGCGCTGGCTGCTTCCTGTGTGAAACAGTTCCAACATTCCATGTGCTAGCTTCACCTCAATTCCCTTTGTGAGCAAACCACAGTCGGTCCTGTAGGGACAGGGGATGACTTTTCCCTGGTGCTGGTGGTGGCTGTTACCACCCCTTGGCTTATTGTCCTTTAGCTGGTGAAGCCAATCATCTGCTTCTATCAAATTAAGTCACTCCTGTAATTAATAAAGTCGGAGACTGAGAGCAGGTACTTGAACAGTATCCTGGGAGCACTGACTGATGCCCTGATGGGTCTGCTGAGCTGCTGCAATCCCTTGTTCAGGGTTTGGTCTTGATTTTTTTCTAAGATTCCTTTTCTCCCGAGGAGCTTTCCAAGCCACCACGGGCTGGAGCCTGCCCTGGCCTGTCGCTGTCTGTCATTCCACACGTGCCAGCTGGAGCAGGGAGAGCTCCAAACCATGGCACGCAGCGCCTTGGCCGCGGCTCTCCCAGCAGAGCTGGGGAATCGTGCTGCCAGGAGTAAAAATAGTGTCGCTGTCCCTGCTCGCTGTCGAACCAGTGCCTGTGGCAGCCCCTGAGCGGGGTCGCTGCGGGTCCACCCCGGCCGTGCTCTCTGTCCCCCTCCCCTCTCCTTCCCGGGGCCTGGAAAACGCTTCCCGCTCTCATGACTTACTGGCATTAAAAAGATATTTCCACTTGACTTCCACTCACGTCAGTGCCCGCGGCTCCCCCGGGCTCCTCGCCAGGGCCGGGCTGCCTTTCCCGGGAGCTCGGTGCTGGCGCAGGCGGTGACGCAGGACCGGGGAGCGCGGGGGCCACCCCCGTCACCCCAAACCCCCTCCCCGGGGCCGGCAGAGCCTCGCTGATGCTGCTGCCTCCACACCCGGCTCCTGCCTGGCCCTGGAGCCGTGGGCAGCACTGTCCGTGTGCTGTGTGACCCCCAGAGCCGTGGGCAGCACTGTCCGTGCCCTGTGTGACCCCCAGAGCCGTGGGCAGCACTGTCCGTGCCCTGCCTGTGCCCCGCAGCCCCAGCCGGGGGGTGCTGCCGTGGGTCACACCGGCTCACGGGACCCACTGAGCTGTAGGATTTCGGGTGGGGTTTTTTTCCCCTCTTGCCCATTTTTTTTTGTCCATCCCCCGCTGTGTTCTGGTGGGAGGATGGTGCTGCTGGCGGGGGGCGAAGGTGCAGATCTGAGCAGCCCCTTCCCCGGCAGCATCCCAGGGCTGGGGGGCTGTGTCTGTGCGGGGCCGGGGCCGGTCCATCCCCGGGGCCGGTCCATCCCCGGGGCCGGTCCATCCCCGGGGCCGGTCCATCCCCGGGGCTGTGCCGCTCCGCCCCGCTCCGCCCCCGGGCCCGCCCGTCCCGCCATGGCGGCGGCCTTCACCGCCCTCCGCGTCCTGCTCGGGCTCTTCTTCGTCCTGACCGGCGTCCTGAAGCTCTCGGATCGAATCTCGGCCGACCTGCACCGGCACATGGTGAGCGAGGGGGCGAGGAGGGCGCAGGGCCGGCCCCGGGGCAATGAGCAGGTTGGGGTGGAGGGTCGAGCCCCTGGCGGTGCAGAGCAGGAGGAGGATGAGCACGTTGGGGTGCTGGAGTTCAGGCTGGAGCACTTTGGGGTGCAGGACTGAGCCCCTTGGAGTGTGGGACTGATCCCGTCACGGTGCAGGGTTGAGTCACTTGGGGTGCGGGGCTGACTCATTTGGGGTGCAGGGTTGATGCCCTCGGGGTGCAGGGCAGAGCAGAGCAGAACCCCTGGAGGGGCTGTACCCCCCAGCCCCAGGCTCAGGGCTGCCCCGCTCCCCTCCCACCCTTCCCAGGCATCGGAGTTCGTGCGCTTTGCCAAGGTGTTTCCCCTGAAGGAGTTGGGGTTCGTGCCGGAGCCGGGCGGGTACCTGGCGGCCGTGGGCTGGGTGGAGGCGACAGCCGGGCTGCTGCTGGCACTTGGGCCCCAACTGCTGCAGGAGATCAGCAACTTCGTCCTCAGCGTCGTCATGATCGGTGAGAGCCAGCGGGCGTTCGCCACCCCGCGCGGGGTCTCGGGGGATCCTCGGCCGGGCACCCCCATTCCCGCACTCTGCTCCTCGCCCAGGTGCCATCTACACGCTGCTGGCGCTGCGGGAGCCGCTGGCCATGTGTGCCCCCGCCACCGTCTGCCTCGGCCTCCTCCTGCTGCTCAACATCCGCGGGTACCCAGCGGCCCCCCGGCCCAAGTTCGAGTGACCGCAGGTGGGAAGGACGGACGGCTCGGACGGCGGGAAGCGATGCCTGCGTGGTGTTTTCAGGGATGGCATCGCATCCTGCACGGTAACTTGCTGCTGAGGCCCATTGTGTCCTCTCCTGCCTCTGCCAGGGACCCTGGTGCTGGTTGTCCCCACGCTGTGACACTGCCGTGGCACCGCCACCGCTCCGGCAGCTCCGTTGCTAAACTTGCACAAGGTGTCCGGCCCTTCCCGGCGTTTGGCCATGCCGAGCAGGGGCTGGCCCTGCTCTCCTTGGGGGCTTTAGTATTTTGGAATAAACTCTCTTGTTTTTCACGTTTTGCCTCCCTGTTTACTTTTGCCTCCCCCCCTCCATGCTGAGCTGTGGTGACTGAGGGGATCTCCCAGAGCTGGAGGCCCCGGTCCCCAGGAGCAGTGCCTGCAAACATGTGCAGTGCCTGGGACGTGTGGGAGCTGGTGGCAGCTGGTGTGGAGACAGACGGACAGTGGGGAGAGTCCCTGTGGGGGTGGGACCCCCCCAGCCACCCAGAGCCACTCAACAATGTGCCAGGCCATTTGCTGCATGTGACAGCAGCACCACAACCCCAGACAGTGTGCCTGGGCAGCCACGTGTTCTTGGGGATCTTGCTCCTACAAGATGACTCTCTGCTATCCCAGATGGGCATGAACCCCCAGATCGCATCTGAACCCAAAGGAACACCCACAAACTGCAGGGCCAAGCAAAGCAGCGAATTGGGTGCTCACAGAGCTTGAGGGGCCTGGGGTGCTGCTCCCCCTAAACCCAGCTTTGAAGCCAACAAAGGCACCAAGAGCTGGGAGGAGGCAGATTCCTGCTTTGGTCCCTCAGGGCATCCCCTTTTTTCCCCAGCTGCTGGGTGCAGAAACTTGACCCTCTGCTGCTTTCATCCAGGCGTGGGTGGGAGCAGGGCCCTGGGAAATGGTATGAGATGTGGCTGGGGGCACACAGGGGGTCAGCAGTCCTGGGCCACCCCCACGTGCCCCCAGCCCCGGCAGCCGGCGCGGGGGGTCTTAGCGTGGCTCCAGCAGGGAATCCCCCATTACATACACACACAGGTGCTCTCCCACTCCAGCTGCTGTCCCACGGGGGGGCTTGGAATGGTTTAGGGGGGAGGTCAGGCAGCCCCTGCCTCCCCCAGAGCTTAAAGACTTCCCCAGCCTGGCTGGTCAGACAGTGAGGAGCAGACAGAGGGGACGCAGCCTGTCCAGCCCGACCTGGTGGGGTGAGTAACCATCGTGGGGTGGGTGACGTGGAGCATCCCCGGTGCTGACGGTGGGGGAAGGAGAAGCAAAGGGGACAATTGAGGGATCCAGGGGCCATTGGGGGGTCCAACTGAAGCCCTGATTCCCCCCCCCAGGCTCGGCAGCTCGTGCCCTCCGGCTCATGCCTGGTGCTGGTGCTGCGTGTGCCGAATCTGGCCCTGCCATGCTGGAAAACACCGGCTGGTGACTCAGTGCTGTCGGCGAGGTGTGGGCAGGCGGTGATGGGAGGTGAAATAGCTGCAGCCCTGGATACAGCCACTGCGGCACAACGTGGTTTCCCATGGCTAGAAGTGGAGGCAAACCTCCCTGTGCAGGGCTGGGGGGCACGGGGGGCTGCTGGCCCCATGCTCCTACCTCCTGTCCACGCCTGGGTCTCTCCACTCCGGCACACCCTGAGCCAGTGGGTGACTTCCTGGGGGGATTTGGGGTGCTGGGAGAGGGCTGGGGTGGATGGCCCTACAGGCAGGCGCTGTGTAGGAAGTGTTAAGCCCCTCAGCTGCCGCCTGGAGCCAGCACAGCACCCCCAGGCGCCTCTGACCGCAGCTCTGTCCCTCGGCCACGGTGCATCTGTGCCTGCCGCTCCCTGGGGAACCCTGGCTGGGTGACTGGTGGCGACCTCTGGGCTCCCTCGTGGCGTCAGGGGACATAGCTGGGGTCTCCTCAACTCCAGTGAGGTCTGAGCCCATCCAGCACACAGTGGCATCCCCCTGGGGGCTCTGCAGGTGTTGCGGGTGCCAGCCAGAGGGGTGTCCTGTGCGGGTCACCCCCCTTCCCTGTCCCCCACGCAGGGCTGTGCCACTGACTGTGCCCTGTCTTTGCAGGAGCCCGGGATGAACAGCTCGGCACCGGGACACAGCGGCGAGTGCCTGCCCGACGACCCGGTGCAGTTCGTGCTGGTGCCCGTCGTCTACTGCCTGGTGCTGTGCGTGGGACTGCCGGGCAACCTGGTGGCCTTGCTGGTCTTCCTGCAGAGCGGCAAGGTGAGGAAGGCCATCCGCATCTACCTCATCAACCTCACGCTGGCCGACATCCTCTTCAACCTCACGCTGCCCCTCTGGATCCACTACTACCTGTCCGGGGGGGACTGGCTGCTGTCGGAGGCCGCCTGTCGCCTGGCGGGGGCCGCCTATTACCTGGCGACCTACAGCGCCGTCACCTTCATGGCGCTCATCAGCTTCAACCGGTTCTGCGCGGTGCGGGCGGCGCGGCGGGCGCTGCCGCTCACGGGGCCCCGCGGCGCCGCGCTGGCCTGCACCCTGGCCTGGCTGCTGGGGCTGGGCTGCGCCGTGCCCACCCTGGCCACCCGCCAGACCTTCCCCGCCCGCGCCGGGGCCACCGCCTGCTTCGAGCAGCACGGGCGGCACCGCGCCTACGCCTACGCCACGGTGGGCTTCTTCGCCGCCGCCTTCCTGGTGGTGCTGGGCACCTACGCCTCCATCGCCCGGGCGCTCTCGGCGCCCGCCGCCGCCGCCTCGCCGGGCTCGCACCGGCAGCAGGCGCGTGCCATGGTGCTGGGGATGCTGCTGGTCTTCGTGGTCTGCGTGGCTCCCTACCACCTGACGCTGGCCCCCTGGGTGGGCAGCCGGCCCCCCGCGCCGCCCTGCGGGCCCCCCGACGCCCTGGACGTGCTGCACGGGCTGAGCGTGGCCCTGCTGAGCCTCAACAGCTGCCTGGACCCCCTCGTCTACTGCTTCTCCATCCGGCGCTTCCGCGCCGACCTGGGCCGGACCCTGCGCAAGGTCGGCCGGTGCCTCCCGCTGTCCCCGCCAGGCCCCCCCGGGCCTGTGCCCGGCACCCGCGGCTCCTCCTTCACCTCCTCGTAGCGGGAAGGGCACCGGGGTCCTGTCCCCGGCTGCCCTGGTGCCACAGGCCCGGTGGGATGGGATGGCCGGGACCAGGCCGGGGATGGGGAGCAGCGTGGGGGGAGCTCTGACTTCACGCACCCCTTTCCTCCTCCCACCCCACGCTGTTCTCTGCACATCTCCATGTGCCCACGGTCTCTGCTCATGCACAGATCCTGCCCCTGCATCACAGGCACTGGCACTGCAAGGGGGGCACTGCAATTGCAAGGGGGGCTGTGAGGTGACAGGACCATGGTGGTGCGTGAGGAGATGGGTGGGATGCCAAGGGGTTGCTGTCCTTTCCTGAGGATGTCCATCCCACAGGGACAAGCATGACCAAAGACCCCTGTGGCATGAGCTGGGTTGCCCGGGGGCTCCCTGGACAGGGCTGTTTGGGGTCCCACAGCCGGTCCCATCCTGCAGCGCTCCCGAGCCTCGCGCCCATGTCCCTCCTGCTCTCGGCCAGGATTAAAAATGAATGAGCCAAAGGCTTCCCCAGTCTCTCTGCTGGCGGGTGCTTGTGCTGCACCTCGAGCAGCTCCTGCGGGACCTGTGAACATCCCCTGGCCCCCCATCCCGGCCCCCCATCCCAGCCCCGCTCCTGCGGCAGGACCCTGCACCAAGGCGGCTCTGGCAGCGGGGGCTGCCGAACCCCGCACCCCCTGCCCCGTCCCCTGCCCTGCCCGCGGGTGGGCGGCCCTGGTGGGCGCAGCGCAGCCCCAGCCCCGCGCCTGCCGCCCCCTCCCTGCGAGCCCCGGCGCTGCGGGGGCGGCAGAGCGGGTGCGGGGCCCGTGGGCGGCTGCGGAGGCGGGAGATGGTGTTTTCCCAGCCCTGGCTCCTTCTGCTGCCAGCACAGCCCCTCTCCTGCTGCTGCACCGACGGGAGCGCGGGTGCTGCGCGGCCACGCGGGGTCTGGGCATGCTGGGGGGGGCTGGGGTGCATCGGCTGCCCCCAAACTGGGGGTCTCGCTCCCCCAGCACAGGGTGTCTCTCCAGCACGCTCCCAACCCACTGCTGCGTGGAGGGAAGCGTGAGGCACCGGGCAGGAGGAGATGAGCTGCCATGGGACGGGCAGTGGGCAGTGGGCAGTGGGACGGGTGGGTGATGCTGTGCCTTTGGGTGCTGGGTTATTAAGGCCCACCTAGTTGCCAGTGGGAGGGGAAGGTGTGGGGCAAGGCCAGACCCCCATGAGAATCATGCATCATCGTGACCACAGCCCAGTTAGCCCAGCGTGGGCTCAGGGGGTGTCTGTGGTGCCCGTGGTGCCCGTGGGGCCTGGGCACTTCTGGCCCCACGGGCAGGGCTGGATGGAGCAGGTCTCCATGTGCTGCAGTGCTGCTTCTCAGCAGAGCTGGGACACGTCCCAGGGTGCCTCTGCTCCGCACCCGGCCCCGGGCCAGCCGCCTTCGACCACCCTGCTCTTCCCCTTTTGAAGTTCATATTAAATTTTAATCCTTTTATATAACTGCTGAGGGAGGGGGCAGAGCTCTGCTCCCCGCGTGCAGCAGGAGCAGCCGTGTCAGCAGCGCAGGGTGCTGCAGGGCCTGGGGGGGCAGCAGGACTTTTGGGGGGCTCTCTGCACACCAGGAATGGGGGCTGCCCAGGCTCTGGCTCTGGCAGGGTGTCCTGTTCGTGGGGAAGGCCTGGGGAGGACATGGCCAGCCTGGCCAAGGACCACAGCGCTGGAACATGGACACAGCTGCCTAAAAATCCATGCAGGGCACGTCCCTGGGCCTTGTCCCCCCACACGGGGTGCCAGGGGGTTCCAGGGCCAGCAGGGCAGCAGGGCAGGGCATGTGCCACTGCACTGCTCCTGCCACCACGCAGCAAGGCGTTCCCCAGCTTATTGTTCCTGCACTTCCAGCCCACGCACGCCGTAATTATTATTATTATAATTATTATCAAATTACAGGGTGTGGTGCCAGGGGCTCGGCGGGCAGGCGGCCCCCGTTCTGCTGGGGGAAGGCTGAGCCCCCAGGGCTGCACCCTGCCCAGGGCTGGCCCAGCTCCCGGGGGCTATGCTGGCACCCCGAGGTTGTCCTGCTACCCCAGGGCTATCCTGGCCCTCAGGGCTATCCTGGTGCCCTGGGGCTGTCTTGACATCCCGGGGCTGTCCTGGTACCCTGAGGCTATCACAGCACCCCAGGGATATCCCGACACTCCAGGGCTGTCCCAGCACCCCATCCCCTCCCAGGCAGGTTTTGTGCCCACGGGCAGGGGTGGGTGACAGTCCCCGGGTGTCCCCGCCATCCCGGGGTGCCCCAGGGGATGCCCACGGGTGGGTCCCCCCTTTCCCAGTGCCGTGGGATTCCCCAGGGGATGCCCACGGGTGGGTCCCTCCTGTCCCGGTGCCCGCCCGGCTCCGCGGGTCAGAGCCCACCCCGCACGCCCCTCCGCCGGCATCTCCCCGGCCCCACGCGCGGCTCCCCCCGCTCTCTCCCCACGGGGGTCCCGGGGGGCGCCGGGAGGCGGCGGCAGAGCCGCACCGGAGCCATTTTGCGCCGCCGCCGCCCGCTCTGGCTCCCGGGGAAAATCCACCGCCGTGTCTTGGCGCTGCCGCGGCGGCCCCGCTCCGCTCCCGCCGCTCCGCGCCCGCCCGCGCTGCACTGCGGGGCCGCCGCCACTCGCATGCTGCCGCCCGCGGGGCGCCGGCCCGGGCCGAGCCGGGACCAGCCGAGCCCAACCGAGCCGGGCCGGGACCAGCCGGGCCGGGGGCGGCCGCGCCGGGCCGTCGGGGCGCCGCCCGGGCGCCGCCGGAGGATGTAGGCGGCGGGAGCGGGGTCAGCGCGGCGGGGC
>JAWWES010000062.1:3384183-3439671 GCA_035583135.1 Lophotriccus pileatus
GGCGGGAGCGGGGTAAGAGCGGCGGGGCGGCCCCGGTCCCGGGGGGCTGCGGTGCCCGGCGCGGGAGGGGGGCTCTGCCCTGCGGGGCTCCGGGGCCGGGCGGGATCGGCCCCGCGGGGACGGGACGTGTCGCCTGAGGACCCATCCAGCCCCGCCGAGAGGGTGTCCGGGGAATCGGGGGGATGGCCAGGGATGGAGCCGCGGGGAAACCGGGGGATGGCCGGGAAGGTCCTGGCGGTACCGCGGTGCTGAGCTCGGCCAGGACCCCACGGTGGGTGCGGGAGAAGGGGCGCGGGCATCCCCATCTCCTGCTGCCCGAGGCTTTGGGGAGGGGGCCACAGCCCGCAGCCCCTCCAGCTTCTCCCTGAAAGGCGGCAGCAGCCATCCTGCGCTCTCCCACAGCCGAGGGCTCGGGGCAGGCCCAGGACCCCTGCCCAGCCCGGGGGGCTCCCTCTCCCCATCCTGCCGGGGGGCGGCGCTGGGTGCGAGGGCCATGCCCGGCCGGGTGCTGGGAGCTGGCACGGGGCACGAGCCGAGCGGTGCCATCCCCGTGCATCCAGGCGCCATGGTCCAACCCAGCCTGGCAGGCAGGGAGAGCTTCGCTCTGGGTTCTCCCTCCTCCTGGCGCCTTCCTTCCCCCGGACGGTTGGGTTTTGTTGGAGGAGCCGGTCTGGTCCCTCCATCCTGTGCCAAACCTGCAGAGCAAGTTGGCGCTGGGACCGCTGGTCTCTCTCCATCCCGTGACATCCAGCCCCGCACGTCACCTCCCTCGAGGGGTGCAGGGCTGTGCTGCCCACGGCGGGTCCTCCCCGGCAGGAGGGGACAGAGCCGGGCTGGTGTGTGCTGGCTGTCCCCGTGGGAGCAGGTGGCCTCCCTCGGTGTAAATCGAGGCAGGATCCAGCCAGCAGCGCAGATTCTCCTCTAGGAAATGGATGTCGGTCTTTGTCTGTCTCAGTTCCTCACCCCCGTGCTGCCTCTGTCCCCACGTGTGCACCCGCGGCTCCCGGCCCTCGGGACGGATGGAGCAGGGGGAAGGCCACGGGGACATGGGCACGTCTGGAAGGAGCATGTCAGCCCTTTCAAAGCGTTATTCCAGCGCCGGCAGGGCTGGGAATGCAAAAATAGCCATCAAAGTGACCGTGGAGCATCTGAGCCAGAGGGGCCCCTCTTGGCCGTGGGGGTGGCGAGAGCAGTGGTGAGAGGGGGCACAGGCATGAGCTGTGTCTGGGGCTGCCTTGGGCACTGTTATGCCACCAAGCCTGGGCACCAGGACCAGCTCTGGGCATTCCTGCTGCAGGGAACAGGGTGACACAACTGTGGTGTCCCCATCCAGCCTGGGCGAGTTGGTGCTGAGCTCTCGGTGTCCAAATCTACCCTCCTTGAGTTCCCAGGCTTGTGCCATGTGGGCTGGAGGAGCAACCCCCAGCCCTCCCAGCCCTTCTTCTGGGCCTGGCTCCCAGGAGCCTGGGCAAGGCGTGGGAGGAACAGAGGGTGTTGAGCAGCCCAGGCTGGGGGTCCCTGGTGGGGGCCCTTCCTTCAGCCTCCCCATCACTGGCTTGAAGGCAGAGCCATGCCAGGCCCTGTGGGACACAGAGCCCGTGCAGGCAGCTGGTGGCTGTGCTGCTGTGTGTCTCCCCAGCTCTGCCCACTCACGGGGGCAGGATCAGGCCTCGTGCCCAGGTGGTCCTGCTGCTGTGGGGGCTGGAGCTCCAGATCCAGGTTTTGCAGCCGCTCGCATCTCTCCAACAAGCTGATCCAAAATCCTGGATCCCACCCAGCCAGAAATTTGGATCTGGAGCCAAAGGTGACTCTTGGCCCTTATTGCCATCACGGGCAAAGCTAAAATCTGGATCTGAGTGGTGACGTGAGGAGCCTGGATCCGGCGCAGGGGCTGAACGCGTGGCTTGTGCTCCTTCTGCCCATCAAACTGGATTTCCTGAAATAGCCTGTTGAAGACCAGAGCCCGGCAGGGACCGAATCACAGGTCACCAGGGGTGTGGAAGCCCCATCACGGGCCCGGCTGCCTGCTCCAAGAGGTTGGCAGCCAGCAATAATAGTAATATACGGTGGCACTGCCGGGAGGGCGCAGCGCTGGAGAGCTAAGAATAGAAGGCGAGACGTGCCAGCAGCGGGGGACTCACAGGGCGGGCGGGGGGCGTGGGGGACCCCCCCAGGTGATGGGCTGGGTGGAGGGGACAGCTCCCCTCCTTGCAGGGGGCAGGACATCCCTGTGCTGAAGGTGGCACAGGGCACAGCAGGGACTGGGGGAAGGCAAGGGGAGGGGGGTGTGCAGAGCAGTGCCCTGTGGACCCTGTGTAGGGCCCTTCAGTGCAGCCTCGGGGCTTTGCCATCCCTGAGAACTGGCTGTAAAGCCCGTGCTGACAAAGTGGCCTCTGTTTTGTGACCATCTGGATGGCCCTGTGATGCCCAGCCCATCTATGAGCAGCAGCACAGGGGGGACCATCCCAGGAGCCATGGAGGGGGCAGGCTGAGCTCGGTGCTGCACACCCACCTCATCCAAACTGAGCAGGATTGAGCTTTTCCTGCTCCCTCTGCCCTGCCCAGCAGCTCATCCCCAGGGTGTCACCCACAGGGGGACAGAGAGGGCTGGGCCAGCACAGCCTGTGAGCTGAGCCGTGGGGAGGCCAGGCTGCTCTCTGCCCGCTGCCGTGGCACATGCCGGTGGAGCGAGTGCCCATCAGATTAAGGAGAATTAATTTGTACTTTCCCCTTTTCCACGGGGCTGGGGGTTCTGCAGCACCCGGTGTCCCCCTCCCGTGAGCGGCTGTGCCCCCGCAGCGCCCATGTCAGCGCCTCTGCAACCTGCCCTCAATCCTAATTAGATTTTCCACCTCGGCCCCCAGCTCACTCCTCCCCAAATGCTGGAGCGGGAAGGAGCCATGACATGGTTTCTAATCAGCTTCTGAATTCAGATTCCTCTTGGCTGTCGTTGGAGGCTCCTCACAGTCTTTGTCTGGTGCTTCCCGAGCAGGGTCTGCTCCACGTCTTCCCTCGAAGCCGGTGCCTGGGGGAGTGACCCTTCCGTGCCGAGTGTGGAGGCAGCTGGGAGACCCTATGGAAACACAGGGATGTTTGGACATGGGATACAGAGCAACACCAGGGCCCCCCCACCCACCATGCCGAAAGCAGGCAGCGTTCCTGGGGCTGGCTCTGCGCCGCTGCCGGCCCTCGGTGCGGCTGGTGCGGGATCTGGGCACTGTGCCCCGCAGCCCATCCCAGGGCAGCTCCTCCACGGCCGGTGCATTGCCGGGTTTGGCTCCATCCCCATCACCCAGACCCTGGCGGCAGCGAGTTGTGGCTCTGAGCGAAGCCAGGGGATGCAAACAGTTCCCAGCTCTGCCAAGCCCCAATTAATAGCCTGTGAATCACGATGCCGTTGGAAGAGCAGATGTTTGCGGCGCGGTTGCCAGCGCTCAGCGTTTCACCAGGAGCCTGGTTGGCCTTAAACCGGCAGCTCCAGGCAGAGAGCAGTGATGGGGCCTCGCTGCCCGCCCGGCCTCTCCCGCTGCAGGACCGGGAGCCATTTGGGCTGGGAATTAGCTGAAGTTTTTGGTGGGCAGAGCGGAGGGGGAGAACAGCCTGTCCGTGGGCGTGTGGGGGAGCCATGTCGGAGCAAGAGGACTACAATAACTGAAGGTATTGAGTCCCGGCGTGATGGGACCTGCCAGTGTCCCATCCCTGGCACTGTGGCCTTGGCCTTGGGCATGCTTTCTCTCCCCAGGGGGCTGGAGGAGCTGTGGTGGCACTGGGGGTCCTGGGCCCCTTGTTTTGGGAATAGTGACTTGGTTGTTACTGGGGAGATGCTGTGTCCTGGAGGTGGTTGGTGTCCCCAGCTGGGAGGTTGAGGTGAGACCCCGTGGTGGTTGATGCACCCCGGGGTGGTGCCATCGGTGCCACCAGTGCAGCTGAGCTGAGGGATGGTCTCTGTGTTTCATGTTTTGTGCCACAACACACGTTTTCCCCGCGGTCCATTGGGTCCCCTCTGGGTCAGGGGACGCTGGGGACAGTCCCATGGTGGGTGGGTGCGGGTGGGTGTGAGCGTGTAGGGAGCTGACGGGGGCGAGGGCTGCGCACGGGTGCCTGTGGGTGCAGAGGAGTGCGCGGGTGGGGGCGCGTGGGACGCTGTGGGAGCAGCGGGGGGTGGGTGCACAGCCCTGTTGCGGTGCCAGAGCAGCCGTGTGTCCATCCGTGCGTGTGTCTGTCCATCCCCCGGCGTGCGGGGCTGTGTGTCCGTGAGCCATCCATCCATCCGTGGGGCTGCGTGCCCGTCCGCCGGCACGGGTGATGCGGCGGGGCGGTGCGTGCGGGGCGGTGCGTGGGCGTGCGGCGCTGCCGGCGTGGGCAGCCCCTTCCCGGGGGTGCTGTCGGTGCGCGGGGGTGGCCGAGCGCGCCGGGGAGCGCGCGTGGGTGTGTCCCCAGCGCGCGGGGGCGACGGCTCCGCCACCGCCTCTCTCTGGCTGGGAAGGTGCCGGTGTCGGCACCGGGAGCGCGGCCGCCGCCGCTGCCGTGGGTGGCCGTGACCCCCGGGGACGCCTCCGGCCTCGCCGAGCGGCCTGGCCGCGGCATGGGCAGCCCGCCGGGATTTCGCAGGAGCAGAGAGAATCCAGCCGCTGTGCCGCGTCCGTGCCCCGGCTCCCGCCCAGCCCAGGCCGGCAACTTCATGGCTTAGCAGCGGCGGCCGGGTGAGTGGGGCGGTGGGTGGGAGGGGAGCGGGCCCGGCCCCGTGCAGGGCGGGCCGTGCCTTGCAGAGCCCCAGTCTCGGGAGAGCCCCGCTTTGTGCCCAGCGGTGCCGGTTTGGAGAGCCCCCCCAGCCCGGGCAGAGCGGGAGCCCCCGGGCAGCCCGCAGCTCTAACCCTTTCCTGGCCGGGTCCTCCTCCCTGATGTGCCGGGAGTGCAGCGTGTGGCTCCCGGCCAGCCCTAGCCCAGGCAAGCCTCGGCACAGCCGGGGAGCTCACCCAGCCGGGATGGGGGGCTCCCAGCCCCGAGGTCTCTGCTGTTCTTCCCTGCAGAGCTGGCCTGGGGGGCTGTGTCTGCTTGGCCGGGGGCTGTGTGCCTTGGGTGGGGTGTACCAGGGTTGGGGGCCGGGGGCTGTGTGCTTTGGGGGGTGTGTGCTGAGGGGGGGGGGCTGGGGGCTGTGCACTGGGGGTGGGGAGCAGGGCAGTGCTGCACCTCCATGTGTGAGAGGGACAGGGTCCCCCCAATTGTCTGTGTGTCGGCCCCTGGAGGGAGCCGGGGAGCCCCAGCTCCGCCTGCCAGACGGTCCCGCTGCCGAGGAGCGGCACAGCCGGTGCCGACATCTGTGCTTCGAGCCCTGCCTGTCTTCAGTTTGCTCCTTGGCACAGTCACAGTGGCAGTTGGGTCCCTCTGTACCTCCCCGTGGTTTCCCCCACCACCCTGCCTCTCCGTGACACAAACCTGTGTTCTCCGGTGTGCTTTCTGGGAGGGCAAACTGAGGCAGGAGGGAGGGAAGCAGCAGAGCCCTCTCTCCATCCTTGTCATCCTCAGGGTCCAACCCAGACCTCACCCCGGGTTGTTTTTTCCTGTCAAGTGATGCCAAGTGCTGGGAGGACGTGAGGCCGCCCTGGGACTCAGCTCCTGGCTGTGCCTGCCCTGGAGCCATCCTGCTCCTCCTGCTGCTGTCTGGGACATCCTTGGCCTGGGGCTGCGAGTGGGGCTGCTGGTGGGGCCGCAGGGTGGCTGTCTGTGGCGCAGGTTTCCAGGCTGTGTGAGGCAGTGGTAGCCGTGGGGGCCGTGGTGGCAGTGGTGGCTGTGACAGTCGTGGCCATGGTGGCAGTTTATAGTGGTGGCCATAGTGACAATGGTGGCCGTGATGGTGGCGCTGGCCATGGTGGCGCTGGCCATGGTGGCGCTGGCCATGGTGGCCGTGGTGGCGCTGGCCATGGTGGCCGTGGTGGCGCTGGCCATGGTGGCCGTGGCGGCGGGCGCTGTCCGCGGTGCTGATCCCCCTCCGATGTCCTCCCGGCCCTCCTCTGAGTCCGAACGGCCCAACGGGCATCGCGGAGTGTCCCCCGTCCCCCCGGGGCTGCCCACGGGCACGCTGGGGCTCGGGGTGCCCCCGCTCCCCCGGGAACGTCCCGCCCTGCCCTCGGCCTTTGATGTGCGGCAGCTCCAGACAGAGCTGGCGGACAGGCAACCACCCTCGGCTGTGCCCGGCACCCCACCCCTGCCTGCCGGGCCGGGCTGGGCACACCCTGCCCGCCACCGGGCGCTGCTGATCGTCCCGACGGGCAGGTTGGACGGGAGTCGGGCTGGAGAGAGGGGCAGGGCAGAGCAGGGCACCTGGGGACACGGGCCACCAAAGCGCCGGGGGACATTGGCCACCGAGGCTCCGTCAGGCCCTGCCGGGTTTGGGACAGCCAAAGAGGGGCTGCCAGCCCTGCTTGGCGCTCCTGGGCGGGCACAGGGTGGCTGATGTGAAGTGCCCCGGGTGGCACCGCTGGCTGGGGACACCGTGCCCACCTCAGCCCCGCGGTGCCGGTGTCACTGCTCCCAGAACAAAATGTCAACCCATGCAAATGAGACTGCGGGAGCGGCTGATTGAAGGGCCCTGCCCCGCCCCGGAGTTGCAATCAAATATGCAAATGGCTCCCGAGGAGGCTAGTGAAGGCTATTAATAGCGGGGATGAGGCTGGGAGGAAGCGTGGCGTTCCTGAGGGGATGAGCCTGGGGATGAGCTGGTTCTGCTTGTCCCTCTGCCCGGCGAGTCCCTCTCTGCGGTGCCCCGGGCGGGTGGTCCCTGTGGGGAGCCCACGGGCACCAAGGTATCGCTTTGGCCACCATCACCCTGTGCAGGGCAGGTGCCTCCCGTGTGCCCACGCTCCTGCCCCGTGTCCAGAACCGTGTCTCGGTGCCGAACAGCCGGGAGACCCTGTGGGAAAATCACAAGTGCTGAAAAGACCAGGCTGAGATTCCCCCCGGGAGTCAAACCAGGAGGGATGAGGTACCTGGGGGGTTGCTGGGGGTGGCTGTGGCTTGATCTGTCCAGGGAGCTCAGTCTGAAGCTTGTCCCTCACCTTGTTGGGACAGGAGGGGAAGAAGGGGCTCCTTCCCACCCCCCCCACCCTTCACCTGCACTTCCATCTGCCCTTCTCTCTCCTGATTTCCTTCCATTGCCATGGAGGCAGAGGATGCCCTTCTCCTTCCAGCTCAGTGTGAGCACGAGGCATGTTCCCATCACGGCACTGGAGGGGACTGTGCTGTCCCCAGTGTCCCCAGCTGGCACAGGGGTCTCGGTGCACTTGGCCCCTGGCACAGCCCCTCCACCCTGTCTCTCGGGTTTTGGGAGCCAGGAAACATCTGACCTTTTTAGAAAATTGCGGAAGTCAGACTGGAGTCAACAGTAACTAATTATTTAAAATCTGAAACTGGAATAATTAGCCCAATTAGCAGTCTCAGGTGACATCTGATTCCATCTGATAGCGGCCCAAGGAAGAGGGAAATTAATTAACCCGTCAGCCTGACGTTTGTAGGTCACCGCTGGCTCCTTGCACTGTCCAGGTGGGAACAGGGGTGGTTTGGGGGGGTCCTGTCACTCTTGGTGCAAAGGGCCTGCGGTTTTTTGGGAGCCTCAGTGCAGGAAGAGGGCTGTGGGTGAGTCTAGGGGGAGATGGATTGAGGGCTGGTGGGTGGGGGGACAGGGTGCTGTGGCCCAGGGTCGGGGTGATGGGCGGGGGGACGGGCTCGGTGTCCCCCAGGAACAGTAACCAGCCAGGCCGTTATTGAGGCATCAGCTGTGGGCCTTTAAGGTTGCTGTGGAAACGGTGCTGCTCGTTACCGGGAGGAGCCTCCTGCTTTCCAGGCAGGGGCCCCCCCATCCCTGCAGGAGGGGGACCCCCACCCCAGGCACCTGAGACCCCACAGACCCCTCTGTCTGGGGAGGGACACGGCGAGAGCACTGCTGTGCACACGCAGGGCGATGGTTTTGGGTGTGCAGCCCCCTTCATGCCCCCTCCAGCACGAGCCCCCCACCCCAGCTTATCCTTGGCACGGTGGGCGATGCCAGGCAGGGCTGTGCCAGCACATGGACCTGCCTGTGCCACAGCCTGGCACTGGGGCTGTGCCCACCCCCCCCCCGGCACGGCACGGGGCCCACGGGGCGCAGAGTGTGCCGAGGCACAGCCCCCGGCCACGGCCCGGCTCCTGGAGTTTTAATGAGGTAAATTGTATAAAAAGCTCCGTTTGCCCTAAATGCCCATCCCTGCGTGAAGCTGCTGCGGCACAGCCCGGGCCCACCCCGGGAGCTGGGCAGGGGGCTACGGCTCTGGGCACACGCTGCCGGGCTGGGCACGTGGCAGCAGCAGCAGGAGGAGGAGGAGGAGGAGGAGGAGGAGGAGGAGGACGAGGGTGGTTTAGCACATTTGCAATCATTTCCCTCCTCCCCCCCAGGTTTACAGCTTACCTCAGCGGCTTATCAGCCTCCGATCTCATTAAATCAGGCAAATTGTAGCATCTGATATTTTATGGAGATTAAGGTGTGCGCCCAGACTCTATAATTATCGGCAAAGATGTATTTACAATACCTTGTTGCTAGTAAACAAAAAATAACTTCGGATCAAAGCTCTTTTACAGGGGAATAAATCTGCCCATGGAGCACACGGCAGGGAGACACCGGAGGTGCCCAGGGCGGGTGGGCACCACGGGGGGACACGTGGGGGGCGTTTCAGGGATGTCCCCAGTCCCACGTGGCTGCTGCAAGCCCGTGTGCTGGATCCATCCCCGGGCTGGTGTGCTGTGCCTGGGTCTCCCTTGGCACCTCTCACAGGTTTCTAGTGGCACCCAACCCTCCGGCCACGGCTCTGCTGGGAATTTCCCCCCCCAGGGACCTCCCTGCTGACACAGAGCCGGGATTTATCGGCACAGGCGCGTTGCCCCTGGATCTCTCCCAGCAGTGGGAGCGCTGGGATTACCGGTGCGGTGACGCTGGTTTATTGCCGCCTGGAGTGGATTTATCCGTGCGGCAGGGCCCGGGCTGGCTGCCGGTGTAAATCACCACGGCACGGCCGGGCTGCATCCGCCGGGCCTCGGCATTCCGGCCTCCCTGGGGGGCTCGTGGCCGCGCTCCCCGCGGGACCACGCACCCCACAGCCCCGCTCGGCCGCCTGGCACGGCTGCCCCTTCTCCACCTCACTCTTGTGCCCACTGAAACGAGAATAAAACGGTGATAATGCCGCAGACGTCCTCTGGAAAGGGCTGCGAGGCAGATGAAAAGCCCTACTTAAGAGTGAGGCCATTATTATTAATAACTCGGAGCCAGGCTGTAAATTCAGCCGACACAGCTATGACGGGAAATGAACCTGCTCCCGTGCCGGATCCCAGGTGTGGGATGGGGATGGGGACAGGGATGGGGGCAGGAGAGCAGGGCTGGCTGGATCGTGTCTGCTGGATCTGTGCTGCCATTGGGGCAGCACAGCCAGAGGGGGCAAAACCTCTTGGCAGACACTTGGCTCCGTCTGGGCTCACTGGGGTGATCCCTTGGCTTTTCTGGGAAGGTTGGAGGTGTGAGGGAGGGGGCCTGGAGCACAGGTCTCCTCCCAGCGGGAAGGGAGGTGGCTGAGCTTTGCAACAAGGCTGAGCTGTGGCTGAAGCTCAGGACAGGAGTGACGCAGGAGGTGAGGAACGTGGCCAAGGCTGGTTGCAGGGAGAGGGGCCACAGTGCCACATCTGACACCGGGCTGGGCTGAGCAGGACCCACTGTGGGCATCCTGGGCTGACTGTGCCCATCTCGGGAGCATCCAGGGCAGTATCACACCTTGGCAAGGGTTGCATTGAAATAAAAATAACCCGGTGCTGGCCGGCACCTGCAGCCAGGTCAGCAAAAGGCAAAGAGCTGCCGTGGCTCCCATTCCATTGGGGTAACTTTACCTCTGGCATTGCCACCCCTTGAGTGGGGCAGTCCCAGGGCCAGTGAGTGGGCAGAGCTGGGTGTGGGGCTGGGCAGGGGGTGCCATGGGGGTGTGGAGAGTCATGGGGTGCCAGGGAAGTGGCCACAGGCTCGTGGTGCTGCCGGCACCCGGCTCGGGAGCTTCTGCGGGGGAACAAGCCTTGATATAAATATCTTTTTGCTCAGCACACGACCTACTTTCCAGACAATGCCATTAGCCTCCCGACTCCCTCATTCATCTTCTGCCATCCTCCCCCAGCCCGCCCCAAAACGGCACCCGCGCCGCTGTGGCCACGGAGAGGTGAGGCAGGACGGGCACCTGGCTCGGGGACACGGAGGGGACGCCGTGCTGGGCTCGGGGCTGGCTGGCCCCTGCTGCCTCCAGCCCCATTCCCTGCACAGTCCATGCCCTGGCTGGCAAATGGCCTCAGCCAGGCACATCCCTGCCCAGGAACAGCCTTGCTGGGGACACAGTTGTCAGGGCAGAGGGGAGCATGGTGAGGAAGCCACACATCGGCCCAGGGCTGGCCCTGGATGGTGTGCAGGACCAGGGCCCCTCCTGAAGCATCCCTGGCACTGGAGCCACACACGTGGCTCATCCAAGGATGATCCTGGAGGAGCTCCCACGTGCTGGCAGAGGCTGTGCAATGCAGGAGAGGGGCTGGTGGGATTAGGGGCAGGTTGGGCACCCCAGTCCCACTGCCATGGCACAGCCTGACCCTCCCAACCCCCAGGGACAGCCCTGGAATCAGTTTTCTCCCAAGAGGTGGAAATGCCTCCCCAAAGGTAGAACAGCCCCGGGCCCACCTCCACACACCCCCAGGTCGAGCCCCCACCCCTCCCCTGCAGCTAAAATTAAATATTCCATTTGTATTGCTGGTAAATCCTGCAAATCTCTCTTATCTCTAAGCTGTTGTAGCAGGAATATCGGTGGTGTAATCTCCACGGGGGCCCATCCTGCTGCCCTTCACAGCTCCCAGGCTTGGACCACGTCTCCCTGTGGGACACCTCTGGTGGTGGAGAAGGACTTGATGCCTGTGGCAGAGCACCCCTTGTAGGTCAGCCCATGGCACCTACTCCGTGGGTGCTGCAGCCTGCAGGGTTGGGGCAGTGTGTGGTGGGGATGCCAGCGCCCAGGTGACCCACGTGGTCCTGCCAGAGTGTCCCCATCTCTGCCACGTCCTCACCCGCCAGCCGTGCCCCCCCCTCGCTCCATCCCCGCGCTAAGAGCATTTGTGCAGAATTATGTATTTAAATATTTAGGTTTTCATCAGCTTTGCAAATTAAGCCCATCCATTAAAGCGGCAGTTTGGGTCCTCCGCTGGCGAGCTGGGCTGTGCCAAGCCTCGGGCTTGCTGTGCTCATCCCAGCCCTGGCCCCAGGGGAGTCAGCCTGGGAATGGGGCGGGATGGCCCGGAGCACCCTGGCTGCCACAGGGCTGCCACTGCTTCCTTGTTCCTGGAAACCCCAACCCCTGCGGCCTCGCTGCGGGAAAAGCCGTGGGAAGGGGTGTTTAGAAGGGAACTGGTTGGGATGGGTGTTATTTGAGGTTGGAGAGGAAGGTGCCACGTGCTGGGGAGAGCAGGATGAGGAGCAGCGCTGGCAGCAGGTGAGAGCCCTGGCACGGCCTGGGGGGAGCAGACTGGGAAAGGAAGGGCCAGCCCACCTTGGGGGCTTGGCAGGGATGGGCAGGGCACGGCCAGAGATTGTCACCACTGCCACACTGAGCACTAAGGCCGTGCTGCCCCCAGCTCACCAAAGAGCCTTTGGAGTGATCCCTGGCTTAATCATTACATGGCACTGCCAGGGAGGTAAGTGGCTTTCTAAGGCCTGGCAATGCGGCCTGTCCTGTGGCCCCATGTGGATGGGAGGGGAAAAGGGGGTGACGGGGAAATGGGGTTCATCCTGCACTGCCTCGAGGGCTGCCACGGCACCCAAAGCCTGAAAAGTTCCTCTGCCTCAGTGTCACTGAGACCAGAACACTGAGGCAGGTCTGACTCTTTGGGGATGCTGGATGCCCAGTGGGCACCTGGGCATGGCCCCGAGGGCGAGTGTGGCACAGAGGGATGTCCCTGTTTGTCCCTTCCCTCCGCTGCAGGTGAACATCAGGCTGTTGGTCTCCCCGTCCCGCTGGGCTCCCTGGGGTCACCTGCACGTCCCCCCTTTCCACCCAGCCCTGGAGGGCACCAGAGCACCGTGCCAGCTGCTGCTGGCCCCGGGCAGTGCGGGCAGCTGTCGAGCGTGTCCGTGGGAGGGAAGCTGTCCGTGGGCATCACCGCTGACGGTGCTCATCCGTGCGGCGCAGCGCCCACGGACCCCGTGCCAGCTGGCATGGGCGGGGGTCCCCACAGCCCTGCATGGCCTGGGGGTCCCTCCAGTGGGGTTTCCTGATTCAGTCAGCTGCTCTGGCCGTGGGGTCCCACCTCTGGCTCCCTGTGTGCCACGTCCTAGCTCCCGTGGGCAGGACGAGCATCACTGCAGGGCTGAGGGGGTTGGACGTGCTCTGCCGTGGGGCATCTCACCCCTGCCTGCACCCACTCAGGGATGCTGCCACGGCCCATTCCCTGTGCCACCTCTTTCCTTCTCAGCCAACTCCTGCTGGCTTTGCCTTGCCAGCTCTAGGATGCTCCGGCTCCCTCACACACCCTGTCACAGCAGCATGGCTCTGGGGACCAGGGTGCCCAGGTGGGTGGCTCTGGGCTGTGTGTGCTGTGCAGGGCAGGGGGTCCTGCTCCCCCCGTGGTGGCAGGAACCAGAGGCACTGGTGCTGTGCTGGGGAGTCCCAGTGCCGGCGGCTGGGCCGGGATCCCTGGCAGCTGGGCACGCCGTGGCTGTATTTCCTCGCTCTGCTCCACGAGTAATTGCTCAGACGGGGACTTGGGGCAACTCCCATCCCTCTCCCGGCATGGTAATGAGTGAAGAAGACTCAAAGACAAATGGCTCATTAAGAAGCAGTGCTGCATTGCAGGATTTCTCATCCCACCAACCGCTGCATCAGCAGAGGCAGCACCTCTCGCGCTCGCTCTCCCAGCCCTGAGAAGGAGCTGTCAGGCAGCTGGGGCTGGTGCCAAAATTAATCATGTGCTTAATAATGTGCCCGGCCCGTCGAACGGCCCGTCCTCGGCCTCGCCGCGCGCCCGACGGGGCGGCCACGCCGGGCTGGAGCCCTGGGGCACACGGATTGGGGTTTGGGGCTGGGAAGCACCTGTGCTCGGTGAGGAGGGCTGTGCCAAGGCAGGGCTGAGCCAGGGGGGATGCCCTGACTGGGGGTGCCAGACCCCCCAGCTCTGTCGGGGTGCTGCCAGCCCTTCTCAGCGGCCATGGCAAACACTTCTGCCTCCCCTCACGTTTGCAGTTCTTCAGCAGCTGTTTGTCTCTCATGACTTTTTAAAAATCTTGCCTCATCCCTTTTTTCCAGCAGTGCCCAGTTGGATCCTGCCCCTCAGAGTTCTCTGTGGGCAGTATCCGCCTGCAGCCACTCTGTTTTCTTTTATTAACAGTAACTAGGTTTGATTTCCTGATTGCATCGAGCACGTTTGCTGTGATATTTGCATCTTGCTCACACTCCTTTCCTCTTCCCCTTTTCTTCTTCCCCTTTCCACTTTTCCCTTTCCCTTCCCCCTTCCCCTTCCCTTTCCCCTTTCTGTGCTAAATTAGCTGATCTCTTACTAAGCCCCTCTTTTCTTTTCCTCCAGGCTGAGTAAATTTTACCAATTCAGCCTCATAAAATAACAGAGCAATTAGTAATAAAATAAAATGTTTGCTTTCCACAATCCTGCTCACTTACAATGAATTGGGAAAGAGTAAATAGATTAAAAGCGCGGTGGAAAGCGACCTGGCGGTATTCCATATTTATTTTCTTCCGGCGACCGTAGATCAAATTTGTTCAGCCCCTAAGTGGGAAAAGCACTTTATTTTATTTTTTTCCCAGGCTCCAGCTCGTGGTGCCGGGCGCTCACGCTGCGTGTTTGTTCTCTCCTGCTTTCATCCCAAGCCATAAAGGTCCCCAGCAGGACCTGCGCTGGCAGAACCTGGCGCTAATTTGCCGAGCAGAACGGGCCGAGCTCGCGCCTCTCCTGGGCTGGAGGCTGGGAAAAAAAGTCTCTTTGCTGACGCTGGAAGGCCGGGGTGGCAGGAGGAGGCTTTGTGGAGTGTGAGGCTGGATCTGGAGCAAATCAAAGTCGATGGCGAGGTGGCCGCTGGGCCGGCTCCGGCACCCGCTGGCAGGGAATTGCATAACAGGATGGGGCTGGGGATGGTTTTTGGGCTAAACTGGGTGAAACACGTGGCCGTGGCCGTGCAGAGCTGTCCCTGTCACTGCTGGTACAGGCAGCGCTGGTGTGGGGCGGCCTCAGGGGAAAAGGGAAGGCTGGGCTGATAAAAAACACCCAGGGAGGTGGGTCAGGCTGGTTCTGGGGAGGGACATCCCGGATTTTCCTCCCTGGGCTTCATCCCCCTCGTGTTCCTCCCCCAGAGCCTACTGCCCCCGGGACGCCCAGCGTGGAGGAGCCGCTGCCGGCCGGGGCCATGAGGACAGCATCCCCCTGAGCGCCGGGCGGTGAGTGACGGGCCAGGACCCCCATGTGCTGCCCCTGCCTGGGGCTGCTTGGGAAGGGTGGGGAGCCAGCACCCCCTGAGTGCGGGGCCATCAACCCCAGCGCTCGGGCTTTGACCTGGAAACCTCGGAAAACCCGGCCTTTGCCAGACCCAGACATCGTGGTGGGGATTTGCTGTCCTGTCACCTCCCCGCTGGTGGTCCCAGAGCTGGACAGAGCCTGGGTGCCACAGGGTCCAAGGGAAGCTCAAGCTCCTGCTGGGGCTGCCCTGAATCCCCACAGCCCTGGGCCTTGGCGCAGAGCTGCCTCCAAGGCAGGCATCTCATGGGGTGGGTGCTGGGAAGCGGAACCACCTCTGCCAAGTGCTCCTGTGGGAAATTAAGCAGGAGGATGAATTTTGGGGTGGCTCAGAGCACAGGGGACTACAAGTCCCTGTTCTCCCTGTGCTGACCCTCGGGCAGGGAGACATTTCAGAGGGAGGGTGGCAATGAGGAGTGGCCGGTGGGAGTTCCTTGAGGCTCTGGAAGCAATAAAGGCAAGGAGTGAGTTATTTGTAATGGTAATTACGCTCTTCCAGTTTATCCTAGCACATAATTGTGTGGGCGGTAGGTTCCCACTGGTGGTAATTACCCCGGTGTTAAATGGCACAAAATTCAGCCGGGCTGGGTTTTTCCCCCCTGATTTCAGTCTGTGGTTTGGTGGCACGAATCCTTCCATCCCAAGGGCTGAGCAGTGGAACAGCCTTTGGTGGGACACGGCTCCCAGCTCTCAGCCCTCAGCCCATGAGCCACGCTCTGTCCAGCTCCCCCAGCTCCATGTGCCACCCTCCTGCCCATGGTGCCCCCCTGGCACAGAGCAGAGGAGGAGGCTTGGTAGCTTCTCCCATCCTCTGTGTGTGGCCATCCCCACTGGGACTTAGGGATGGGGATCCCAGGCTGTGCTGCCCGTGCTGAGCCCTTCCCCATCCCCAGGGTGCCCACGGGGAGATCAGCTGGTCCCCTGGCAGGGCACAGGTGCTGGCACGGCTCTGGTGAGCTGGGATGTGCATCCCTCACCATGGCACGGCCCCATCTGCTGCCGTGGCTCCTCAGCTGCGGGGGAGCCGGCGCTGCCGAGCCGGCGCCGCTGAATTCCTGCACCTGCCGAGCACAAAAGCCCGGCAGGCTCGTGGTGACGGGCTCCGCAGCTATTTTGACTCCCTCTTCCCGCTGCAGCAGCAATATTTGGATCAGCTGAGAGTTCCCTCCCCGAGCAGGAGATGATAGCTCAGCCCGCGGAGGCAGGGCCGGGCTGGGAGCCTGTCTGTCTGTCTGTGTGTCCGTCCATCCGTCCTGCTGCTCGATCCCCGGGCAGGGAGGCAGCTCCATCCCACCCTGCTGCTCCCGCTCCTCGCAGCAGCTCTCCCGGGAGGGGAGAGGCATCTTCTATAGCAGCTGCAGCATCCTTCTCTTCAGACACAGCAATTAGGGAGCCTCATTAGAGCAGGAGCACAATGGTGAGGGTGAGGACAGGTGCAGGATGGAGCATCCAGCCCTGAAGCCGAGAAGGAAGTGGTGGCACTGGCTTAGTGGGGCCCTGTCTGCCCCTCATGGCCAACATGCCATCAATGCTCATCTTCAAACCCTTGGGGACCCCCAGCTGCTCTTTTGGGGCTCCTCGGGGCATACAACTCCCTCCCACCTCCCCTGACCCTCCCAGTCCCTCATTTCCAATCCCCTTGGCCTAACACACCCCACGTGCCGCAGGGAACGTCCCACAGTCACCTTGCCCCGCAGCCAGTCCCGGAGACGTGCTGCCCACAGCACCCTGCCCAAATATGATAACAAGAGCATTAACGATGCCTGTTAATTAGCCGAGATGCTCTGGGGAATAAGTAATTTCCTCATTTACAGTCAAACCAAAGGCAGAGCCTTTGAGGGACCGTAAGGAACACAAACCTCCATGGGTGCGGGCGGCTCCGGCGGCTGGCACGGGCTCAGCCTGGCTCGATGCCATCCGTCCTCCTGTTCCAGTGTGGGGCTGCCCCACACACAGCACGGCCCCCCGTCCAGGGGTGTGGCAGGTAGGGGGGGGTCAGGGTTGTGGGTCTCCATCTGCCTTTGGGTGTTCCAGGATGGGAGGACGGGCTGGATGGAGCCACCAGAGCTTGGCCCCCCCCGCCCCGCGGCAGCTCATTAGCGGGGCTGTGAATCGCAGCGGCTGAAAAACTCAGCCAGAACCGTCCTCCTAATGGAGAAACACTTCATAATATTTGGTGTTGGAGAAGAAAACAAGGATCTGCTGATGGCAGCGTGTCCTTCCTCACCGTCTGCAGGCCCTGCTGCCTGCATCGCTGCCGGCGGTGCCTGCTCCTTACCTCTGCCCCCTCCAAGCAGCTGAGCTGGGGGTAACCCTGGGTGCCGAGCCCCGGCACCGTTCCCCGCTTCTAGCACTTCACAGGGGCTCAGCCAGGGCCGAATCCCACCCTGGGAGCTTCCCAGTCCCCTCTGTCCATTCCTTTGGGCCAGCCCCAATGTTTTGCCGGTGGTGGGGTGCAGAGGGGAGCTTCACGCTGTGCCTGTCCCTGTCCCCACAGATGAGCCTGCAGGGACATCCCTGCAGGATGCCGAGGCTACGGGGAGGATGCTGACACCATGAAGGGCTACCATGGGGAGCGTAGCCAGACACAGCCCTCCTCCGGCCACCGCTGCCGCTGCATCCCAGAGGACTGCGAGCATCCCGCTGACTACATCCCGCACGGCCCCGAGGGCCGGCCGCCCTACCTGCTCAGCCCCAGCGAGCCGTGTTCCCTGGAGCATCCCTACTGCCCGGCGCGGAGCCCCGGCGCGGCCAGCGAGTGCCCGGGCGGGCCCCTGAGCGAGCCGCCCTCCGCCAGCGCCAGCAGCACCTTCCCGAGGATGCACCACGCGCAGCAGCCCTACGACTCCTGCGACGAATGCATGGCGACCGCCCACCCCTCCAGCAAGATCAACCGCCTGCCCCCCACGCTGCTGGACCAGTTCGAGAAGCAGCTGCCGCTGCACCACGACGGCTTCCACACGCTGCAGTACCCGCGGGCCGGCGGCGCCGAGCCCCGCAGCGAGAGCCCCAGCCGCATCCGCCACCTCGTCCACTCCGTCCAGAAGCTCTTCGCCAAGTCCCACTCCCTGGAGGCGCCGGCCAAGCGGGACTACAACGGCGCCAAGATGGACGGCCGCGGGGACGGCTACCACCACCACCACCACCACCACCATCACCACCACCACCACCAGTCCCGCCACGGCAAGCGCAGCAAGAGCAAGGACCGCAAGGTGGACTCCCGGCACCGGTCCAAGATGCTGGGCTGGTGGAGCTCCGACGACAACCTGGACAGCGACAGCAGCTACATGGTGTCCGGCCGGCACGCCACCGACCAGGGCACCCAGTACTGCGTGGACGCTCCCGAAAGTGCCTTCAGAGACTTGACCTTGAAGAGTCTAAAGGGCGGCGGGGAAGGAAAATGCCTGGCCTGTGCCGGCATGTCCATGTCTCTGGACGGCCAGACGCTCAAGAGGAGCGCCTGGCACACCATGACCGTCAGCCAGGCCCGGGAAGCCTATCCCAGCGCTGGCGGCACCGAGAAGACCTTGATGCTTCAGGAAGCAAAGGCCAAAGACCGAGCATACCAGTACCTGCAGGTGAGGGGCCAGGCAGGGCGAGGGGATCGTGGCTGATGGTGCCTTGGGGCGAGCTGGGACTGGGACCCTCCATCCAGCAGCTCAGGATGCTGTGGGGATGCTCCAGCTCTGCTCCATGTCCCCGGCGCCTGTGTCCCGTCCCCCAGGGTCCCGCGCTGGTCCCTGCTGTCCCCTTGAAGCCTTCGTGCTGCCTCCTGCCCTGTGCAGGCTGGATTTGGGGTCAGACCTGCTCCGTCAGCTCGGGGCCACCAGCAACCCTGCACCCGCTCGCTCCTCATGGCTTTTATCTTGCCTGTGCGCCTGGCTGAGTGCCACCGCCTGCCTTGTCACCCTTCTAGGTCACCCCCCTTCCAATTAAAAACTAATTAACTCTTCTCTCCCTTTCCCGGGGGAAGGAGACAGGGAGCAGCAATGCTGGGGGTGGGGGTGGCCGGGGCCCATCTCTGCTGGCAGCGGGGGCATCGGGGCAGGGTGCTGGTCCCACCGCCCTCCCCGTGCGCCCCGGGGGACACCATCCCCCCGTCACAGCCCGGTAAGGACCCCGTGGTGCTGGTGGTGCTGGCGTCAGCGGCACGTGGCGGAACCGGTGCCTGCTACGTCAGGCGGGCGCTGCGCTGGCATGGGTGGGATTTGGCCCAGACGCTCCCGCCAGAGGGGCCGCGAGGTGGGAGCTGCTGCGCTGCCCCGCGTTTTGGGAACGGGGAGCTGTGGCTCTTAGGAGGGATCACCTCTCCTGGATTTAGGGGCATTACCAGGGGGTCAGAGCCCGCGGGGTCCGTCCCTGCAGCTCTGGGGTGTGTGGGGAGGGCACGGGAGATGGGCACATGTGCTGGATTTGGGACGAGCTTGGGCTGGCACGTGGCTCGGCTCCGTGTCCCGCCTGCGGGACCCCAGCCACCGCGTCCTCCCATGCTCGCCTCTTGCTCCAGGTGCCCCAGGACGAGTGGAGTGGGTACCCAGCGGGCAAGGACGGGGAGATCCCGTGCCGGCGGATGCGCAGCGGCAGCTACATCAAGGCCATGGGCGACGAGGACAGCGCCGACTCCGACATCAGCTCCAAAGTGTTGCCCAGGGCGGCCACGCGGCGAGACAGCTACCGCCGCTCCTCCAGCGCCGACCAGGCCAGGACCAAGTAAGGGCTGTCGCCTCCCAGCCCCGTCCCAGCACTGCGGGCAGCAGCGGGGCCACAGGCTGGGGCTCTCTGGGAGGATGAGTGGCATCAATCCTGCTCACAGCACCGTCCCTGCTCACGGCCACGCTCCCCAGTGTGGCAACACCGAGCCCTGTCTGCACTGTCAGGGCGCTGCGGGGGACACGTGCTGGGCTTTGGGGGGGACCTGCTGCTGCGGCCACATGCAGAGTGTGGGGAGAAGAGGCATGTTCAAAGGGGGATGGCTGGGATGTGCTCAGTGGGTGACAGTTTTGGGGGCAGTTAGGAGCGGGGACATCAGCGGTGGCCGCCGGGAGCATCTCTGCAGCTGCGTTTCCAAGTGCTCTGCTGGAATGTGTTGCTTTTGGTGCGATCCCTTCTATTCCCACTGTCTCTCATTAGGTTTGCAAGTAGGCACTATTCTGATTCATATATCTGTAACTGTCCCAGCTGCTGCACGCCACCGCGAATGCTCCCGCGGGGACAGAGCTACGGGCGCTCCTTCACCACCGGCCAGGTAGGTCCCACGGCACGGGTGCTGCGGGGCAGGAGGGGTGGTGGATGTCCCTCTGAGCACCTCCTGCCCGGGCTCGCCACCCCCAGCCTCACCCGCCGCTCTCCCCAGATCAACGACGAGCTCAACCACCAGTTTGAGGCCGTGTGCGAGTCGGTTTTCGGCGAGGTGGAGTCGCAGGCCGTGGAGGCGCTGGACCTGCCCGGCTGCTTCCGCATGCGGAGCCACAGCTACCTGCGGGCCATCCAGGCGGGATGCTCCCAGGACGACGACTGCCTCTCGCTCTTCTCCATGTCGGCCCCCCCCGGGCCGCCCATCACCAGCAGCATCCTGAAGCCCAGCACTTGTGAGTCCCTGGGGAGGTGGTGCGGGCTTGGCCACGCGAGGGTCCCCCACATCTCCCTGCCTGCTTACCTGGGCACCTGCCAAGGGCTGCTGCTGTCCCCCCGCTCCCTGGTCCCCTGCAGCCCATGGCATAGGGCGTGAGTGTCCTGCTCGTGGCTCAGTCCCAGTCAGGGGGCTGCTCAGTGTCCCCAGCACCCATTTACCATCCTCTCCTTCCCTCCATTTCTGTCCCCACCTCTGCCAGCGTGGGTCTGGGGTGGTTTCTGATCCCAAAAACTGGCCAAACACCCCCTCTGAGCTCCAGTCTGGATCTCAGCCAGCTGAGGGGCAAACCTTGTGGGGCCGAGAGCCCTGTGCTGTGGGAGGAGGTGGGCACCATTCCCTGGGGCCCCTGTTTGTGGCGGAAAATGAGCAAGTGTCTGTGTTTTCACGTGCCTTTTCATCCTGCGCCTCTCCCACAACAGCCTTCAGTTACAGAAAAGCTCCACCTCCCATCCCTCCAGGAACCAAAGCCAAACCCCTCATCTCTGTCACGGCACAGAGCAGCACCGAGTCCACCCACGAGAGTTACCTGCCCAGCGAAGTTTCCCGCAGCCCCGCCTGGTCAAAAGACGCCACGGCCCGCTGCAACTCTGCCGAGAGCCTGGAGAGCTCCAAGGTGACGGCCGTGGCCCTGGACCTGCCCCCGGTGCAGCCCCGCGCCGCTCCCAAGCCCTCCACCCTCATCATCAAGGCCATTCCCGGCCGGGAGGAGCTGCGGAGCTTGGCAAGGCAGCGCAAGTGGCGCCCGTCCATCGGCGTCCAGGTGGGCCCCGCTCCTCCCCGTGGGCTGCCCGAGCGGTGTGGGCGATGCTGAGCCTCCCTGCTGCATCCAGGGCTGTCCTCCAGCGCTCTCCTTCTGCCCCTTGCCAGGTTGAGGCCGTCTCCGACTCGGACACGGAGAGCCGGAGCCAGAGGGAGTTCCACTCCATCGGGGTGCAGGTGGAGGAGGACAAAAGGTATGGCATGGTTGGACTGGGCTGAGACCTGCCACGCTCACTGCACAGGGGCACTGGGTCCCCAGGCGCTCCCTGAGCTCCACATACCACCACTGCCCCGCAGCAACTTTTCCCTCTCTCCTCTGGCTGAGACCCCCAGACCTCATTACCGTCCCCATCCCCACCAGCTGCCCCCACCTGGGGCAGAATCTGGCCTCCCCTTTGCCCTTGCAGCTGCCCAGGGAAGGGTCTGCCCCGTTCCCACCCTGTGCCAGGTCTCCTCCGTTGGGCTCAGCCGTGGGTTTTGAGCCCGGGCCAGGTGCAGATGAACCTTTGGGCATTTCTGCAGCTAACCACGACGTTTTGGCCGGGGTGGGAATGCCAGGTGTGCCAGGACCTGCGTGGCCTGCGGGAGCGCAGCTCAGGCATCGTGCCCACGCAGCCCGTGCAGGCTCCTCTCCATCCTCGGTCCAGCGCCGGTAGCCATGGAAACGGGCTAAGAGCAGGGGAGATGAGGGACTGACAGGTTGCAGCTGCTCCGGGTTGTCCCCAGGGGCCCGGAGAGCTCCAGGATCCAGACCGGCATCCCCAGCCCCACCCTGCGTGTGGGCATCCCTCCCCCTGCTCCTGCCCACCCCAGTACCCAGCGGGGGGATGGGACAGCGGGGACATCCCCCGTGGCCGTGAGGGTCCCCTGTTGCCGTGAGGGTCCCCACCCACCCTCGCTCTCCGCAGGCGGGCGCGCTTCAAGCGCTCCAACAGCGTGACGGCGGGCGTGCAGGCCGACCTGGAGCTGGAGGGCTTCGCCGGCCTGGCCGTGGCCACCGAGGACAAGGCCCTGCAGTTCGGGCGGCCGTTCCAGCGGCACTCCTCGGAGCCCGAGTCGGGCCGGCAGTACGCCGTGTACAAGACGGTGCACACGCAGGGGCAGTGGGCGTACCGGGAGGATTACCAGCTGCAGTACGACACGGTGGAGGTGCCCCGGCGGGACGCCTGGATCGAGCGGGGCTCCCGCAGCCTTCCCGACTCCGGCCGCGCCTCCCCCTGCCACCGCGACGGCGAGTGGTTCATCAAACTGCTGCAGGCCGAGGTGGAGAAGATGGAGGGCTGGTGCCAGCAGATGGAGAGGGAGGCCGAGGACTATGACCTGCCTGAGGAGAGTGAGTCAGGGGGCTGCAGGGTCGAGAGGGATTGGGGGTCCTGTGGAGCTGGGGGGCACAGTCACAGTTCTGCCTTAAAACATCTCTGCTGACATGGCTGAAGAGGTTGGGTGAGGGCAAGACACAGAGGGAAACCCTCTGGGGCTAGAGGGGTCTGGAGCAGGGAGAGACATGGCATGTGTTGGAGGGGTCTGAGCTGCTCATGCTGTCCCACAACCCTGGGGGTGCAGGTCCCCCCCGGGAGTGCTGAGTGTCTGCTCTCCCCCCAGTCCTGGAGAAGATCCGGAGCGCGGTGGGCAGTGCCCAGCTCCTCATGTCCCAGAAGGTGCAGCAGTTCTACCGCCTCTGCCAGCAGAACATGGTGAGTGTGGGCAGTGGTGCTGGGTGGGGGGTGTCATTCAGTGGAAAACAGATTTTGTACCACCAGGGAGGAGAGGTGGACAGGGAGCTCCTCCCAGCACTGGGGGATGGGATGGCCGCACAGCCAACCCCGGTGTCCCACAGGTGGACGTGGATAAGACTGTGTCCCTCTGTCCCCACAGGATCCCAACGCATTCCCTGTGCCCACCTTCCAAGACCTGGCCGGCTTCTGGGACCTCCTGCAGCTCTCCATTGAGGACGTCAGCATGAAGTTTGCAGAGCTCCAGCAGCTCAAGGCCAATGGGTGGAAGATCGTGGAGCCCAAGGTAAGGGCAGGGCTCTGCCACTGGCACCCATCCCTGTCACTTCTCCCTCTCTCCTCCTCCTCCCCAAACACATCTGCACCCAAACAACTGCTGGGCTGCCACTGGCAACTGCTTTTAGCAAACAGTGTTAGAACAGACCTGGGAAAAACTGAGGCAAAAGAAGGGCTGTTCTCCCCCTGAGGTATCCCAGCTGCCTGCAAGGGGCTGGGCAGGCTCCTGGCACGGGATGGATGAAGGGATGAGCAGTCCTGCCTTGCAACTTGGGCGCACATGGGAGGGTCTGTGGAGCCCCTCAGCACGGCTTTGGCACCCACAGCACTGCTGTGCACTGGCACTGGCTGTGCCAGGCCCGCTGGGATGCCCAGCCCCGGCAGATCCCAGCCTGAAGCCCGCGTTGTCTGTGCAGGAGGAGAAGAAGGTGCCTCCCCCGATACCAAAGAAGCCGCCGCGCTCCAAGGTGCACCCGGTGAAGGAGCGCTCCCTGGACTCGGTGGACCGGCAGCGGCAGGAGGCCCGCAAGCGGCTCCTGGCAGCCAAGAGAGCCGCGTCCTTCCGCCAGAGCTCGGCCACCGAGAGCGCGGACAGCATCGAGATCTACATCCCCGAGGCACAGACCCGGCTGTGACCGCAGCCTCCGCCTTTCTACCCGGACTGCACGGCGCGGCCGTAGCTCACTGTGATGGGGGGCCGCGGGGACACCCTGGGGCAGCCTCTGGCCCCACTCACAGCTTCTCTCTTTTCTATCTTAGACCTTTCGTGGATCCCACGGCGGGTGAACGCAAGCCCGGTTCTGCCCCGTCCCCTTGCCCCCCACCCACCGCCCGCATGCCCCTGCCAGCCTCTCCTGGGGTCCGGGGCTCTCCCTCCCTCTGCCCTCCCTGGGGCTGTGTCCCAGCTCTCTGTCCCCTTCCCGCTCCCCAGCCCTTCTGCACACCCCCCCTGCGTCCCAACCCAAAGAGAGGTGACCCTCAGTGCCCGACCCCGCCGGGCTGGAGGGGAGGGGGCTGCAGGCAGGCCCCCCCCCCGCCTCTCTGTACTCAGTGCAATCCCCCGGTGTGCAGCAGGGATGGACCCCCAGCCCCTGCTCGGCCAGAGCCCCCCAGCCCTGCTGCCCAGCCCCGCTGGGACACGGCGGGGACAAAGAGGTCCCCTCGCTGCTCCCCCCGCCTGCGGCTCAGGTGCGGCGGGGACCCAGGGCTCCCTCCCCTATATACATATATAAATATAACCCAAGGAATAAACCAGAAACTACACGTGACCAGCGCTGCGTCCTGCCTGGTGGGACGGAGCAGCGCAGCAGAGACCCCCGGTCACGGCGAGCCACCCTGCTTCCCTCGCACGGAGCATCGCCACGCGCTTCTCCCCTTCCCGCTCAGCCCTCCCTCCCCTCGGCCCGTCCCTCATCTGTCCGGCCTTCCCTCCTGCCATCCTGGAGTCTGGGAGCACCTCTGCAGTGTGGCAGTAGCCCAGGGACAGGGAACACAGTCCCCCTGTGCCTCGCTGCAGGTGGGAGACCCTTCCCCGGTGTGTGGGCGAGGCGCTAGCAGTGGGAGACCTGCCTGCAGCCTGTTCCTACAGCTGGGTTTGGCACCACTGGCTGGGACGGGAGCGTGGACATGGCCAGCAGCTGCCCCTTGAGTGTGGGGCTGCTAGAGATCCCCCTGGCGGGTCACTCCTTCTCCCCGAGCTCCCGGTGCCCTGCAGGATGGGACAACCCAAGATGGGGCTGTCATGTACCTGGTGTCCCCCAGGGCCAAGGGACACCCCGGGATGTGGCTGCTCCCAGCTCCTCCATCGCTGTGCACAGAGCCTGGAACAGGGTGGGGAGGGTCCCCAGTGGTCTCCCGCAGGGCAGAGCAGTGCGGTGGGGCAGGAAGCTGCATCTGCCCCATCCCTGTCCTTATCCCCATTCCCAGGGCTTCTCCAAGCATCCTGTGCCCCCCAGCGTCCCTTTTGGTGGCAGAAGGGGGAAGGACCCCACCCCTGTCCCTCGCCATGCCAGCAGCCCCACGCAGCATCACCAGCCACCCCCGAGGCAGGGCCGGTGGGTTCCAGGTAGCTCCCAAAACCCGGGGCCAAACCTCCCCCAGGCCCTCGGGCAGGGCGGTGGGGCCGGAGGCAGCCGGGGGGGCTGGGGCCAAGCAGCAGGACGCCTCGCTGGGGTCCCTCGGTGCTAAACACCTCCGTGACAGCAGCGCCCACTCAGCCACCCAAAGCCCTTCCCCACCCTGCTCCCCCTGCACCCCGGATTTAGGGATGTGCCTGGGAAGGGCCCCCCGGCCCGGCCAGCGCCGCGCAGTGACCGTGACACGTGGCTCCCTTTTTATTGTAACGAACCGCCGCAATTAATAAAGATGACTTTGGTTACTCCGGGCCAGCAGCCGCCTCCCCGCGGGGACACGGCCGGCGCCGGGCTCGCCTTTCACCCGTCTCCTGTCCCTTTGGGTCTGTGGGGTTGTCTGAGGGGTGGGAGAGGTAAGAGGGGTGGGACAGGGGTTGTCTGAGGGGTGGGAAATGGGTGTCCCTGGAATGGGAGAGGGGGTCTCGCTGGGGCAAGAGCAGATCTCCCATGGAGTGCCTACAGTCCCCTGGTGGTTCTCCCCATGGAGACCTCCCACGAGTCTCTCCATGGGTCTCTTCCCATGGCTCTTTGCCTGTGAGGTTGTCCCCGTGGGTGTCCCCATGGGTCACCCCATGGCTCTCTCCCAGTGGGTCTGTCTCTGTTGAGTCCCCCCGTGGGTGTCACCCCCGTGACTCTTCCCCCGTGTCCCGTCCCCGCCGCTCCTCCCGCGCTGCGGTTCCCGCGGGCTCCTCCAGAGGGCGGTGCGGCCGCGCCGGCGGTGCCGGTGACCGGAACGGGCGGGGCCGGGCCGGGTGCGGGTCCCTGCGGGTCCCTGCGGGCCCGGCTGCGGGCCGTGCCGTTCCCCTGCGCCCTCCGCAGCCATGTGGGCCGTGCTGTGGGCGGCCGTGCGCTCCAAGGCGCCCTACGTCACCTTCCCGGTGGCCTTCGTGGTGGGGCTGGTGGGCTCGCAGCTGGAGTGGTTCCTGCGCGGGGACCCCCCGGCCGCGGCCCAGGACGAGAAGAGCATCTCGGAGCTGCGCGAGGACCGCAAGCTGCAGGAGATCGCGGGCGAGGACCTGACCAAGGTGGTGAGCCTGAAGGACAAGCTGGAGTTCGCCCCTCGGGCCGTGCTCAACAGGAACCGGCCCGAAAAGAGTTAATAAAGGGTTGCCAGGGCAAAGGCCGTGCCCTGGAGCGGCCGCCGCCGGCCCCTCCTGCACCCGCTGCCCCTGCGGGCCCTCCGGAGGGTCAGGGTTGCCCACTCCGTGGATGTGGCCGAGGAACAGCCCCCAGACCCCGGCGAGAGCGGGCAGGGGGCCCTGCGAGGACGTGGAGTGCGGTTGGAACTCATCAGCCCCCGGCCCAGCCTGGCCCCTGAACCACAGAAAGCTCCCGGCCTGGTTCCACCTGTGTCTCCTCAGGTTTGGCTTCTTCCATGGTGTGAAGGTAGAAGAAGGTTGGAGCTGAGTGCCATGAGATGGGGGCAGGCTGAGTACCTCCTTCCAGATCCCCTGTGGCTCTTGGTGCACCCCAACACAGTCCCACGCTACCATGTTACACCCACGGGAGCCTGAGCAGTGGTGGAGATCTCTGGGGACCCTTCTCTGCACCGTCCCTGTGAGGAAAGGTGACAGGGGGAGGTGGAAGTCCTGGCCCTGCTCCGTTGTGGCGGTGTGTGGGGAACAGGGGGATCTCTGCCCTGTGCCACAATAAACTTCTGTCAGTCCTTGGGCCTCTGTGTCTTCTACATCAGCACGGCCCCAGCCCTGGCTCAGGGAGTGTCTCTGCTCCTGTGTGTTCAAGACTCCTGCAGTGGGACAAATGCCATCGCTGTCCCCAGCCTGGCAGCAGGGTGGTGGGCAGGAAGGAGGGGGAGGCACTGAAATCCCAGCCCGTGCTGTGGCTGTGCCTCCCTCCTGGCTCCCAGAGCCGCGTCATCTGCTTCCCATCCACCTCCTTATCTCGGTGACAGGGGCTGCGTCAGCGCTGCGTGGGGTCCCAGGAGATTGGGGGGGTCCTGCTGGGGTGCTGGGCAGGGAGAGGCTGGCAGTGAGCACTGGCACTGGTGGCTGGTGTCCCCTCCAGCCTCCGGCATTGCTGGCAGAGCGAGGACAAAGCCCAGCCAGAGGTGCTGAGCAGGGAGCTGGGCCAGGGCCGGGATCGGGGTTATCGCTGCCTCCCAGCTTGTTTTTTCCCGTGGTGCCTGAGCAAGGCCCCAGTGCTGCCCCAGCCCGGCCTTCCCCTCCCGGGGGCCATAAATCTGCCCTGCCCGGAGCAGAGCCCCGAGTCAGCAGCCAGTCAGCGTTTCACACACACTGTCCTGCAGCCTCAGGGCCAGCTCCTGCCCCGCTGACAGCTTTACTGCCCTGCCCTGGCTCTTTGTGACTCCTGAGCTGCTGTCCTGGGCTGGATCGCTGCCCTCAGCCGGGCTCACGGCCCAGGAATGCTCCAGCCTTTGCCACCACGGTGTGCGAGGGCAGCTGAGCCTGGGGGAGAAGGTGCAGGAGGAGTCTGGGGGTGATGCAAAGCCTGTCCCAACCCTGTCCCGCTGCCACTTGCCCTGGGGATCGCGGTGCCATCACCTCGTCCCCCTGCCAGGCTGGCACTGTCCCCTGAAGTAGCCCCTGTCCTTGGCCTCCTCCTTTCCCAGTGTGGCTGTGGGGTGATGGCTGGTCTCTATTGTGTGCCGGGATGGGAACGGTGTCGTCCCTTTCCCCAGCTGGGACCAGCTCGGAAACGGCTCCAAAATGCCTTTGTTCCCCCTGCGCCAGAGTGGCTCCCCCGACTGTTTATAGCCCATTGATCCTCCTGTTCCCAGGGCTGGCCGGGCACAATTGGGCTTTGGGGGGGCCTCGCTGCCCCGTTTCCTCTCCCGGTCGGGGGGGCTGCTCCGCCGTGCTGGTGGAGTGATGTCCTTGGGAAGGGCTGAGCCCTGGGGGTGACAGTTTGGGCGCTGATGGCACCTGGCAGGACAGCCTCTCGTGGCTGCCTGTCGTGCTCCCAGCTGTTTTCCCTGTGTGCAGGGACTCCCTCTGTCCCCCAGGCTGTGGGGCTGTGGATTCCCGCAGGCGCTGGGACGGGAGAAGCCGCTTCCCAGAGCCCCGTCGCCTTTCTCCTGAGCCCACCCTTCCTCCCATTGAATCCCAACAATGTGCTGCCTGGGAAGCGCCAGCGGGACAAGAATAGGAGCCGGCAGGCACTCAGGGCTCACGAAGAGCCAGAGGCAGCTTTGCTGAATAAACCATTATAGTAAAAACCTGCCCTCCCGAGCCTGCTGTTGGCTGCTCACACACAGCTCCGTGGTCTGTTCCAGTGGGTTTGTCATCCAGCTGTTCCCAGCACAGCCCAGCTGGGCACTGCAGTGGCAAGGAGCTGTGCCAGCAGCCAGCCTGCCTCCAGGAAGGGAGTCCCATGCCTGGCCTTGGGGCTGGCATTTTGTGGGAGAGCATCCTCCAAGGCTTGTCCAGCTTCAGGGATAACCCTGTGTCCAGAGCCAGCTGTGGCTGCTCAGTGCCCTGCCCAGCCCATGGTGGCCATGCCCCAGGCTCAGGGGGGTCGAAGGTGGCTGTGGTGCCCTTGGCAGGGGCTGGTGCCTTGCTGGCTCCGAGGGTGGCTGCAGCTTCCCAACAGCCCCTCTGCCCTGCGCAGGGCCGAGTTTGCCCCCTCGGTCCATCGTGCACAGCTCACAAGAGGAGCAGGTGGCGGTTTCCAGAGGCAGGATGCCGGGATCCAGCTGTGCCTCATCTCCCTGGGGTGGTTCAGAGACCCGGGGCAGCTGCTGTGCAGGATGGGGGGCAGTGAGACCCCCCCTTCAGCCGCTCAGCACACCTGGATGGCCGCGGATGTCCGGTGAGATCACACAGGGACGCACCGGCTGTGCGGGGCTGGGGATGCTGTGACCCTGCGCTGGCACGGGGAGGGCCCAGGGCCCTGCCCAGAAGGATGATGATGCTTTGGGAGAGAGGAGCAGTGTGGGAGACTCTGGGACACCCTGACCCTGTCCCCGTGGCCCGGGGACCCGGAGGGTGCACAGGAGAGCAGACAGCTCGTTCCCTCAGCGTGTCCCCCACAGCCCCTGGGGACATCTGCTCCCTCCCAGCCCAGGCTTTTCCCAGGCTCCAGTTTTGCCCTTTTCCCAAGAGCAGTGGAGTCCTTTCCCAGCCTTCCCATCTCGCCTCTCCCTGCCACGGCTCCCTCCAGGCTGGACCTGGTGGCTCCTTCTGTGGCTGGCAAAAACCCTGAAATACCATGGGAGAGGAGCAGTCACATCTCTTGAGCCCTGACTGGGGACAGCTACAGAGGGACGTGTTCCATTCCCACTCAGCATTGCCTTTTCCAGCAGCCACAGCCCAGGGGTGTCTCCCCATCCCCAGCACCCCAGGACCACCACATCTCCTTGTTTTTAGACCTCATCCACCTCCCCACGCAAGGAAAAGCCCCCAGCTCTGCAGACAGCAGCCCCTGCCCGCCCGGTGTCGCATCAGGACGATGCCCTGAGCTGCTGGCAGGGGGAAGAACCCATCCCAGGGTGGGCACCGTGGTCCTGGTGCCTCCACACGAGGAAGTGGCTGGGGGGGTGAGCGACAATGTCAGGATGCGGGAAGTCGTCGGGGCTATTGAGCGCGTTTCCTCCCGCCCGCGGTTCTCACAAGGGGCGCATTGTCTGCCGTGCCCGCGCGTGGAGGGCTAAATATAACCCCGGGGAGGAAGGGAGCTCCGTGGGGTTTGCCTTTCCTTCGCTGCCAGTGGCTGGAAAAGGCAGGATTGCGGTTTGGGGTTGCCCTGATGGTGAGTGCTGCTGTGGACAGGGCTCCCTGCCTGGCCTGGGAGGATGCTCCCGCCTGCTCCTGCTCTCTTTCTGAAGGGCTGTGGGAAATGGGGCGCTGGGAAACTGTGGGCAGAGCCCTGGGCATGGACAGGGCCCCTGCAGGGAAGGGGGGCCACGCTGTGGCCCTGCCCATCCCTCTACCCTTCCTCCCCCTCAGCTGTGATTCTGCTCCTGCTGTGGCTCTTCCTGAGAGCAGGCCAGATTTAGACTCTTGCTATTTGCTGTACACTGGGAAAGCTTAAAAATAAACCCCTTGGTGCTCATGCAGTGACTTTGGCAGAGCTTTTCAGGCAGGACAGCCCTCTGCCCCAGACCATGGCAGAATTGGGCAGGGAGAGTCCAGCACAGACTGATCCTAACTGGGAAGAGGGCAGAAACATCTCTGTGGAGGAGCCACAGGGCTCCTGGGGTTTGTGACTGTTGTTAGACCAGCACTCCCAGAGGGAATTGGGGTCCCAGGGAGTGTGTGGCCCCTCCAGGACTGGCAGAGCTGCCCCAAAGTGTTCTCTAACTCAGGGGATGCCCATAAGGAGCCCCCTCACTGCAGCCCCTGTGTCAGCATCCCAGCACAGGGCCGGGTGCTGGGGGAGTGAGTGCCATTCCCAGAAAGGCACCAGAGGGGCTGTTTACTCAGGAGGGAGTGCGGAGGTGTGGGAAAGGCCACTGTCTGTCCTCGCCCCGGCCAGCTCGGGCCCTTATCAGCTCCAAACTTTTATTTGCATAAGGGCTGCCCTCCCCCCTTCTTTGGGGGGTGCTGCTGCCAACCCCGGCCCCGCTGCCGCCCCCTCCCCGCAGGTGAGCCCCCGGCTGTTGTTGTTGGCAGGTGCCACGGCGGGTCCCGGCGGTGCGAGGTCACTCCGGCTGCCCCCGAGCGCTTTGTCACAACACGGGAACAATAGCGGGACACACGGGAGCTGTGTTTGGGCACCGTGGCCAGGGGCTCGGCCGCCTTGTTTTCCACCTTGCAGGGTCATGACGCTCTCCCCCCCACCCCAGTGCCAACAAAAATAGGAGTCCCGGAGCGGGGAGGTGAGCGGGGGACACGCGGTGGGTAAACACGGCTGCTCCCAGCCCTGGAGGTTATTCCAGAGTTATTCCAGACAGGCTTTACCCCAGCATCCTCACGGAGGGAAGAGCTGGGAGCTGGTGCTGTGCACCCACCCAGGGGGATTTCACCCCCCTCATCCCCTGGAGGGAGGAAGCCAAGGGTGGGTTCGGCTGCCAGCCCAGGCTCTGCCCCAAGGGCAGCTCAGCTGGGTGCCTCCCTGCTGATTTCCTCCAGGAGCCGATGGCAGCGATACTGCCCCGTATCACCCATATTTCATTTTCTCCAGGGTATTTTTAGCCCGTTCCACCCTCGATGGAGAGGCCCTTGGCAGACAGCAGGCTCTGCCCTGGCCTGGCTGGGCCAGAGAAACTAAACAACGGCCCCAGCCACATTGTGTGCCTTTATCTGCAGCTCATTTCCACCTATTATGCAGCCACAAGCGGCTCCACGGCCTCTGCTGGGTTTATCTGCAGCAGAGGGAGAGGGGCTGAGCTCTGTGTGGGGCCACCATGACATGACAGCCCTGTCAGAACCCTGAGCTGAGGCTGGGCTCAGGGGGACAGGACACTACAGCAGGGACAGCTGTGCTTTCAGTGGGTGAGTGGCCCGCTCTCATCTCCAATCCCATCGCTCTCAGGACAGCATCCTCCCCCTCCCTCAGCCCCAAACCCTCACCTGCCCTCCCAGAATCAGCTGGAGGCTACAGGAAGCGCAGTCACACCACACTTCACCTTTTCTCATTCATCCAACTTTATTTAACAAGATTCAACACCGAGTCTGCCAGGGGGAAGGGAAACAGCACTGAGGGCAGTGCCCACATCCTGCACTCGTGCCTGGGTCACACAGGACCTTCAGCCCTTTGGTCACAGCAGGACCATCCCCTCTCACAGCACTGGTGGGCTGGGGAAGTCGGGGGATGGGTCCCATGGCAGCAGTTGATTCTTCCATCCCACCTCCCAGCACCTCAGCCCACAGCAGGAGATGACTAGTGCAAAGTAATAAAACCCAATAACCCTCCAAACCAGAAGTTGCTGGTCTGATTCCTCCCCAAAACCAACAGGGCTCCAAGGCACATGGACACGGCTCCCCAGATCCCCTGCAAACTGCACCTTTAAGGCAGAAAGCTCCGTGCTCAGGCCCACGGGTTAAAAATAACTTCAAGGCACACATCCCATGGGAAAGGGTCCAGGGCCGTGAGGGCAGGGGGAACTCACACTCCTGGGTCACCCGTGGTGACCCTGCAGCCATCTGGATCTGCCGGTCACGACAGAGCTGCTGCTGGATTAACCCCCGTGTCCCATGGGGAGGGGGCAGCTCCGGCAGCAAACCCTGGACAGATGCCAGGGTCACTGGAATGGGACGGGGCTGGTGGCCAGGATCTGTCAGCGCTGCTCCAGCCCAGCTTCCCGTGTCTGTCCCAGGCTCAGCCCGCTCCGTGCGGAGGCTGGAGGGGAGCAGCTTCCCACGGCCACACTCCCGGCTCTCATCCCGGCAGAGGCTCTGGGGTCCGGCTGAGCCGCAGCTCCCGATGGCCAGCAGCCTCCTGCTACAGCCCCAGGGACAGCCTGTTCCACGGGGCGGCTCCAGGGATTTCTCCCTTTCCCAGAGCGAGGCACACGGGACACGGCGTCCCGGGGAACTTTTCTGCAGTTTCCTTCCTTGCGGGGTCATCGGGGAAAACAGAAGGGAGCAGAGGCTGCTCAGCCCTGCTCCCGAGCATCCCGTCTCCGGAGGGGAGTGTGTCTAAGGCACAGCACCAGGCAGGAGGCAGCTGCCTGCCCTCAGGCAGCACCTTTGCAGGCAGGTGGGACTGGGGAAGGTCCCCCTGCCAGCCGGGGCCAGCCCGGCACTACACGTACTGCTTTTTGGAGGCCGAGCTGCTGGGCCGGCTGCACGGCTTCTCCTCCGGGGCAGAGGCTTCAGCAGCCCGGGGGGCGTAGGGGTCCGACAGGGGCCTGCCCAGAGCCAGGTTCTCCTCGTTGTGGAAGTTGGCCCAGTTCTGCTCGCTGGAGAGCTTGTTGTAGGTCTGGTAGGACGGCACGTGGCTCTCGGCCATGGGCAGGAAGGGGTAGTGCTTGGGTGCGTAGGGATCCGACACCATGTCACTGGCAAAGACATCCCGGCTCGGTACGGCCGGCCCCGACACCTTCTTGATGTTGCTGAGCAGGTTCTTGCAGCAGAGGTGGAAGAGCTCCATGAGGTTCAGGATTAAGGAGATCAGGCCCATCACCAGCATGAAGATGATGAAGATGCTCTTCTCGGTGGGGCGGGAGATGAAGCAATCCACCTGGTGGGGGCAGGGGTCCCTCTTGCACACGTAGCGGGGCACCATGGAGAAGCCGTACAGGTACCACTGGCCGACGAGGAAACCGGCCTCAAAGATGCTCTTGCAGATCACACTGGTGATGTAGGTCCACATCAGCGCCCCTCGGATCTTGAGCCGCCCGTCCTCCGTCACGTAGATCTTGGACATCTTCTTCTCCACGGCTGCCAGGGCCTGCTCGATCTTCGGGTCCTTGCTGTGGATAGCCCGAAGCTCACTCTGCTGCTGCTTCAGCTTCTCCTCCCGCCGGGAGAGATAGACAACGTGGCCCAGGTAAATCAGGGTCGGGGTGCTGACGAAGAGGAACTGGAGCACCCAGTAGCGGATGTGGGAGATGGGGAAGGCTTTGTCGTAGCAGACGTTGGTGCAGCCTGGCTGCTTGGTGTTACACACGAAATCCGACTGCTCGTCCCCCCACACGGACTCCCCGGCCAGGCCCAGGATGAGGATGCGGAAGATGAAGAGCACGGTGAGCCAGATCTTCCCGATCGCCGTCGAGTGCTCCTGGACTTGGTCCAGCAGTTTCTCCAGGAAATCCCAGTCACCCATCTTCTAAGGAGGCTGTGTCTCTGCCAGCGGAGAGGGGAGAGCAGACACTTCAACTCCCTGTTTCCATGCTGAGGAGCACAAGGCAGGTAGGGCCACCTAAGCCCCGTGATTTTTTGGGATACAGCTGCTCTGCAGAGTGTCCCAGCAAACCCAGTGAGGGACATGCCACACCTGAGGGAAGGAGCCAGGTTTTCTGAGACCTGAAGGGCTCCTTCTACTTACCCCTGCCCAGTGCAGGAACATGGGGCAGGGGGAGAAGAGGCAGCACAGGGATCCTCCCCCAGCAGCAGCCCACAGCCCCCACAGCTCATGGCTGTGGGACGATGGACCCCCAGCCCCAGCACCCTCCTCTCGCCCAGGGGACCCCTAGCATCCCTCACCAATTGCTGCTGCGGGGACCCCTTGGAGCCCAGCCCGGACCCCACGGGTGCTCAGCCCTGCAGCCCGGCTGGGAAGGAGCAAGAGGGCGGCTGCAGCCCCGGCTCCTTATTAACCGCTGCTAATTAAGCACAGAAGTGCCGGCTGTGCCGTTAAAGGCACCCTGGCAGCTGCGGGGCGAGGGGGTGCCCGCGGTGGGGGTGTCCCGTCCCCAGCACGGTGTCCCCGGTGTCCCGGGAGTCCCGATGATTCCCACTCACCTCCGCAGCGCCGGGAACGTCCCTCCGGGCTCGGACCGCGCTGAGTGTGAGGGGTCGGGCCGGGATCTGCGGCGGCTCCGGTCGTGCGGGGCCCGGGGGAGGAGCACGGCAGGAAACCGGGGGGCCGGGGCTTTAGTGCCGGGCCGGGCCTCAGGTGTGCGGGGCCGCCCCCATCCCGCCGCCCCCGGAGGAGGGGGCGGCCCCGGCGGGCGGGGCGGGGGCAGCCGGGACCCCCAGAGACGGCCGGGACCGATCGGGGTCGAATCCCACAGAGGGAAGCCCGGCTGTTCCCGTTCGCTGCGGCTCCGCCACCGGGCAAACCCGCTGAGCGGGGCAGGGACCCCGGGGATGCTCCGTCCTCTGCCCCGACTCTCCGGGATGCTCCGTCCCCTGCCCGACAGCGTGTCCCGGGAATGTCCCGTCCCCCGCCCCGTGTCCTGGGGATGTTCCTTCCCCTGCCCGGCGGGGTGTCCCCGGCATGCTCCGTTCCCCGCCCAGTGTCCGGGGATGCTCGCTCGTGGTTGTCCCCGCGGGTCCGTGCGGCGCGGCGGGCGCTGGGTGGTGCTGGAGCCTCACCGGAGCGCAGCCCCGCACCCGCATCCCGCCGCTTCCCGGGCTCAGCCCCACCGGAGCCCTGCCCGGGATCTGCCCGCGAGTTTCAGGCAGAGCTTTGCTGTCGGGGGGTCTCGGCACACACCACAGCACTCTCGTGGGGCTGCGGAGTGCGGGCGGGCCGAGCGCAGCTGGGACCCTCTGCTAGCGCTGCTTAAGGAGAGATTAAATGGAAATAATTTCTATTTATTATAATATTTATCAAGGTTTAGTAAATAATTGATGCTGATCCTTCCTTGATTTCCTTGGGGGCCAGCGTGCGGCTCTGCTGAATTAAGGTTTAACGACGCGTGACGAGCCGGGAGAGGCGGAGCGGGCGGAGTGAGCCTGACCCGGGGCTCGACTGCCCTGCCCGGCTCGGGTGGATGAGGAACACCCGCCTGTGGGCTCCTGGGGAACCTCTGCAAATCCGTGTCATCTGCCCTCACCAGTCCCCCCGATTTCCAGCGTGCAGAGCAGATCCCGGTGTCTCCCAGCAGTTTTATTGGCCTTTTGGATCCGTAGCTTGTGCCATACGTGACGTGTCCGTCCGAGGTGAGTGGGGAGCAGCAGAGACAGCAATGGCATTTGGGCAGGACATGGCACGGTGTGAGCCAAGGGGGAGAAGCTGCCCTGCCCCAATACTGGCAAACTGGGCAGACTGGGCCGAGAGAACATTTGGCAACACCTGGAGTTCTGCTTCTCTCTCATTGCGTCAGGTGCATGAAGAGAGCTCTGGCCGTGGTGCCAAGTCCAGAATGCCTTTGGTTTTTGGTACAAAATACAGGAGGATGAAACAGTGTGGGACTGTGCCCTTGTGAGGCACAGCGAGTTGGGACTGTCACCGTGCTGGGTGACACCAGCCCTGGTTGGGCACCAGTGAGTGCACTGGAGGATCTGTGTGTCCAAGCTTGTGGCACTACTCTGTGCATCTGGCAGAGCTCCAGGGCTGCCCTCACCTTACCTGTGTCTGCTCAAGCACCTCTCCAGGGATGTTAGTTTGTTGGGTTTAGTCATTTTTCACATAGGTTGACTCCTGAGGGTTCAGGGGTGGCTGGAAAAGCTGCTGGGCCAAGGGGAATGTGAACCAGCTGGGACGGGCGAGCTCACAGCTCCTCTCCTCTGTGGGAAGAACAGACACCCTCAAGGCATGCCCACAGGCAGCCAGCACCCACCTGCCACCACGCCACTGGGACACCCAGGGATGTGCCCACGGTCCCAAGCAGGAGAGTTCCCATCGATGTGTCCCCCTCCCCTTACAGCCATCGAGGTCCTGGCTGAAGAGTCTGGTGGTGACATCACTGGTGGTCACATCTGGTGCCAACCATCCCTGGCACATGCCAGGACACTTCTCCCTCCACCCTCCCCTCCCAGCACCCTTCAGACAGCAGTCAGGGCTGTCACACACCTAGTCTGGGACTTGTTGTCCTTCTCCTCCGACTTGAGGTGGCAGTGGCAGGTGGAGGCCTTGCTGTAGCTGACGGAGCGCTTGGTGGATTTCTTCCACTTCCGTGCACTCCGGACAACTCGCTTGAAGATGAGGTAGAAGATCTCACAGACGGTGAGGATGATGCAGATGGAGGAGGCTCCGACCATGAAGTAGGTGAAGACCCTTTTCTCGGTCGGCCGAGCGATGTAGCAGTCCACGGTGTTGGGGCAGGGATCCAGGTTGGTGCACTTGACCAGCCGCGGCAAGTCAAAGCTGTCCCACATCTTGTGGAGGAGGTAGAGGAACAGGATCTCTATGACAAGCTTGAAGAAGAGGCTGAGCAGGTAGGTCCACCACAGCCCGCCGTGCTTCTTGCCCGTGTTGCTGTAGAGCTTGGGGCAATTCTCCCCGTTCTTCTCCCGGTTCTTCTTCTCGCGGTCCTCCCGGTAGGCCACGTGCATGATGACCAGGAGGGAGGGACAAGTGACGAAGATGAGCTGCAGGGCCCAGAGGCGGATGTGGGACACGGGGAAGAAGTGGTCATAGCAGACGTTGGTGCAGCCTGGTTGTCGCGTGTTGCAGTCAAAGTCCTTCTGCTCGTCCCCCCACACGCGCTCGGCCGCCACCACATAGACCAGGACGCGGAAGACGAAGACCACGGAAAGCCAGATGCGGCCGAAGGCTGTGGAGTACTTGTTGACCCCGCTGAGCAGCGCCTGCAGTGTTTTCCAATCCATGGCGGCCGGCGGAGACCGAAGTCACCCCACCTGGAGAGGCGGCAGGAGCGGAGGGTGAGGAGCAGTGGGACCAGCACCCTTGCAGGCAGTAAAACCCGTCCCTACACTCTCCTGGTGACAGAGGTGACTCAGCCTCTCAGCACTTCCTTCTGACAGAGCCTCTGCCCCAAGGGATGAGCCACCCAGCCAAGGCCCCACCACCAACCCCCCCTGACTGCGTGTGCTGGTGCAAACTGGCAGCAGGATGTGGTGGAATGAGCCAGGATCAACAGCCGAAGGGGAAGAGGCTGCTGCAGCGCTGGGCTGCTGGGACACGCCAGGGACCGGTTTTTCTGTCTCACGGGTGATGCCCGAGGCAGCCCAAGCACAGGTGAGAGCTGGGCTGCAGAAAGGGACAGTGTGTGTGTGTGTCACCAGCACGTCACCCTGGCCGGTGCTCTGCTCCTGCTCCTGCCCCCGGCAGCAACGGAGACCCCGATGGCCAAAGTGGCTCCGCAGCTCAGCCTGGGAGGGTGACACACTAAACCCCACCCAGAGCTTCACTGTGCTTGGATTTACAAACCCAGGTGGGTTTTATAACCCTCTGTGCTGTGAAGGTGCCTGCCCCGACAAAGGGATTCACGGGACTGCATTCTGGTCACTCCCACTTTTAAGGAGCTGCCGCTGCCCGTGGCCAACCCAGTGCCCTCCGAGACGTACCTGGAGGAGGCTCAGGCTCCTTCCCTGCTCACCGGGGGTTGTGGGATGGGAAGTGCCCAGCACAGGGCATGGCAGGGGTGTGATGGCACTCTGGTGATCAGGGTACCCTCATGCAGGGAGGGCTGACAGTGCAGTGTCCTGGGGCTGCAGGGAAGGAACAGAGCCTGGAGCACTGCCCAGAGCACATGGGGCTGCCCCCGAGCCCAGCCTTGGCCAGAGCCACCAAACCCACCGCCCTGCTCCCACACTGCTCCCACACAGGGACACACCGGCAAGAATTTGAGCCAAATGGGGCCAAACTGGGATCCAAGTGCCACCAAGTGCCAGGGCAGTGCCTCTCTGCCCATGCCCACCTTCATTCACCACCCTGCTGGACACAGATCGTCCTCCCTGGCAAAGCAGTGAGCCAGGGTGGGGAGCAATCACAGCCTTCCCACCCAGCCCTTGGCTTTAAAATCAGGAGAGGGGAGCTGCTGCTTTCCTCCCAAACACTGGTGCTGATGGCTGGAACCCGGAGTCCCTGCACACCCCCAAGGGCCAGTGCCCTGCCACCAGCCTGCCAATTCACCCACGCCCCCCACCGGCAGTGCAACCCACCCAGCACCCACCAGCCCAGCACCCACCAGCCCAGCACCCACCTGCCCAGCACCCACCTGCCCAGCTCAGCCCAGCGCCAGCCCCAGCCATGGACCCGTGGCAGGGCAGGGAGGGGATGCGACCTCGGTGCCCAGCTGGGTGCTGAGCCCCGCGGCTCCCGCCGGTGCTGGTGGTGCTGGCCGGGCGCCAGGCGGAGCAGGGGCCGCGCTCAGGTGCGCTCAGCCCCGCCGGCACAGCCCGTGTGCCTCCCGCCGAGCTCGGCGCCCTCGCCGGCCCCCGCAATGCCAGCCCGCTGCGTCACCGCCGCGTCCTGCCCCGCGTGGGCACGGGGCGTTGGACCCGAAAGCGCCCGGCTCCCACCTCTCCGGGGGCTCAGTCCAGGAGGAGGGTGGTGGGATGGAGGAGCAAGGCCTGGGGTGGCCATTCCTGCTCCTGGGGGTGCCACGCTGTGCCATCCCCCCCCCCCCCGTGTCACCCCACAGGTGAGCAGCCCCACGGGACAGGGGCCTTGGCACAGCCTGGGGGGTCCCGTCGTGGTACTGTGTGAGATTGGGGTCCCCACTTTTGGGGTCTGCAGGCCCAGGCAACCTGGCCATAACACAGCTCCCACCTGCACCCCACACACCAAACACAGCTCCCACCACACCCCATTACACCACAGGGTCTGTCCCCCACAACCAGAGGTCCCCAGCAGCCCCCCAGCACTCTGTGCCTCCAGAGGTACCTGTCCCGCAGGGAAAGAGCCGCAGGAAGGTGTCCAGATCCAGGCAGCTCTCAGAGTGGGGAAGCTCCTTCCCAGCCACAGCCCTCCTGCACACCCAGGGTTTGTCTGTGGAGCTGAGTGTGTGTGTGGGGAGGGGAAGGGTGGTTGGTTCAGTTCCCAGTAGCTGGGTGAGTCTGGCAAACAGCTCCTGGAGAGGTTCTTGTCTGTGCACATGCACACACACGCTCGGCTTGGACAACAAAGGAGATCAACGGAGCCGGATTCCTCCACATCCAACACCAGCAGATCCTGCCAGGGGGATGCCCTGACCCCCCCCAAGGGTGGTCTGGGCACTGCAGACCCGGCAGCGAGACCAGGGCGACAGGGACGGACACGGGGCTTGCACCGTCCCCCCAGCCCTGGGGCCACCAGCGCCTGTTGCTCAGAATCACAGATTACGCAACTGTAACCCACTTCTGAAGGGGTTTTTTTGATTAGTAAGAATTTTGCAACAGCTCACTGGTATCTCCAGCCTACAGGAACTCGCAGCCACCGCCCTGGTGGTGCGGGGATGGTCTGATGGGACCTTCCCCCGAACAGCAGGATGGCAGCAAGGTCCCCACACAGTGAGACCCTGCCCTGCTGCTGCCTCCAGCCGCACTCCCATGGGACCTGGAGGGTGTCCCCAAGGGGGTGTCCCTCTCCCCGGAGCACTGGTGGCTCCCAGGAGGCTGAGCCAGCCCCATCCTGCGGCAGCAGCCCCATTTGAGGCCTTTGCCAACACGGCTTGGCAGGAATGTGCCTCCCCTTGCCTGCGGTTCACCTGGTCTTTAGAGCGCCCCGAGGCTTTTCCGGCATCCTCCGGCACGCCCTGGAGACAAGCGGCAAAGGAGGGAGCCTGGCCAGGGCCACCCCTCCCATGGGGCACATCTGAAGAGAAGAGCCCCTGGGTGCTTGGTGCCCCAGAGGTTTGCTCCCAGCTCCCCTGGCAGACAAGGAGCCACTTGTCCAGAGTGGTTTTTTGGCTCCAGGAGGTCAAATAAAGCGAGTGAGGGTTTGCCCAGCTGGACACACACAGGAGATGCAGAGCCGGGAAATCCAAAGCAAGCCCTGCTGGGAGCCTGGGATTGCAGAGTGGGGTGAGTCCAGAGGAGGGGACAGACACAGGAACCCTCATCCTGGACAAGAGCTCCCTCACCCAGGAACTGCCCTGTCCTATCGGCAGGATCAGGAATTTGAGCTATGTTGTTGCAGAGAGCTGGTGTGGCAGGAGCTTGTCAGGAATCTGGGGGCTGTGGCCCTCGAGATATTAAACCCAGGAGAGAGGGAAGTTGTTGAGAACCACTGGCAGCTCTGATTTCTGGTGCAGGCAGCAGCTCCCTGCCCTGCGGCCAAACCCTGTGAGAGCAGGGCCAGGTCCCCCCTGGGCAGCCTCTTGCCTGCAATTTTGGAATTTCAGGAGAGGCCACGTGGCCATGGTGAGAAAGTTCAGGTGCTTTTGGCCTGGGCAGGTTTCCCTAAGGCAGTTTGGGTGGGGAGCAGAAACACGCCGTGTTTTGCAGTGCTGAGCTGGGTATTTGCCAGCAAAGGGCACATCCCTGTGCCCCCTCTGCCACCCCTCTGCCAAGTGGCCCAGCGTGGGCACAGGGACAAGGTGCCAGCATGGTTCAGCAGCTCTCAGCACCTGAGAACTTCAGCTATGTGCCCAGGGTACGTCACCACGTTGCCACCCTGCTCCAGCTCAGCGGGGTGATGGGTGAAAGGCCTCAGTGCCAGATGTGAGCACTGAAACAGCCAGTGACCTCCAGAGGCCCAACCTGGGATCCTCCCCAAAGGAAAAACCCAAGCAGTGGAGCAGGTGGCCACCACACAGGCAGAAAAACCTCCAAGTCTCTTTTAAAGAGTCTCAAATGTGGCATCACAGGAGGTTGGATTCAGGCCTTTTATTTCAGCTTCCTGCCTGCCAACAGCATCCCAGCTGTCCTGCTCCAGGGCCATGTCCCCAGGGATGCGACTCCCCCACGAGCACAGGGCACAGGAGTCACGGGGTCCTGGGAGCCGGCAGCCAGAGCAGCCACTGGCCCCAGCACACTGGACAGAAATCAGAGAGTTTCTCCTCAATTCCCAGCAAAGAGGCAGGGTTTGGCCAGGGGAGAAACAAGCCCAAGCTGGGAAGGCCAGGCTACCCCTGACCTGCACACACAGTCCTCTCCACATCCCTGCCTGGGCTGGAGTTAGTGGTGGGTTTCTTTCAAATCCCCTCTCCCCTGAATTCAGGGGCTCTTCTGGGACCCCACAAGAACATACAGGGGATGATTCCCTGTGTGATGATGCAAAACCTGAGCAATAGTCAGCTTTTATTTTGACACCCCCCAGTTTATTTGCTTTGCTGACGCTGGTCCTGCCTCTGTATCCCAGGACATGTCCCAGCCCCCAGCTCCGTTTCTGCAGCACCAACCGGGGGCAAATTGGGGGGAAACAAATCAGAAAGAATCAGCCAAACACTCCCGTTTGTCGGGCTGGTCGGGGCTGATCCCAAGCCTGGATGGTGCAAGACAACCCCGAGCTCTGTGGAGCAGCTGCAACGTCTGCTCTGAGCACCACAAAGCAGCACAACAACACCCAGCAACTGGATCTTCAGGTCTCTCCCAACGGGGCAGCAGCTCCAGCTGTGCTTTGATGCGTGGAAGTGGGACAGGGAGGTTCTCCTGGAGCTCATCTCTGCCCCATTAGTGCCTGCACGGGGAACACCTCGGGGTTTCACTCGTGCCACAGCCTGGAGCAGGAGCGGCCAACCTTGCTGGAAAACAAACAGCCCAGCCCATGCTCTTTAAATCGGGGCAATGGCTCGCGCACAAAGAACAACTTTGTGTTCCCTCTGACGCGAGAGGCTTCAGGAAGGAAAACTTTGGGGTGGATAATCCAGCAACGGGAGCGGACGGGAGGAAGGCAGGCACCAGGCATAGCTTCACATAAAAGGGGGTGGAAAAAAACCTGCCTGTATTCCACTATCTGCCTCTCTCACCCCAAAGGTTTCCAAACTCAGTCAGTGTCAGCACAAGAGCTGCTGTGTGCCCAGAGGGTTCTGGGCTGGTGGCTGGGAGCCCCCCAGGGCTTCTCCACCATCCTCACCCTTATGGGGTGGTTGGTTCAGGCCCTGCCCTCCCATCCAGCGGTGCTGCAGCCCTGCCTGCTCTTGGCATCCCCCCAGCCCTGCCTGCCCTCAGCATCCCCCTGGCCACAGTGGTCCCTCTGCCTCCCCCTCCAGCACATCCAGCTGGTCCTTTCCCCAGGGTGGGTTGTGGGAAGGGGCTCAGCTTTGCCCAGGTGGGAGCTGGTTTGTTGGAACAGCAGTAGCTGCAATGAACTGCCACCAAGAACGGCCCTGATCCTAAAGGACACACGGATGGTGCTCCCTCGCTCCCTGTGCTGCTTCCTTTGGGGCAGAGCCAGCGAGTGCTGTCACTGCTCATGGAAAAAATAATAATCACACCCTCTAAATAAAGCAAAACCAGTAACAGATCGAGCTTCATGTTCAACGTTAATGTTACTTACGAGAGCATTTGCCATGAAATTATTGTGAATTATTTATCCCAGCTAATGCTCAGTGATGGCCTCCAAAAGGACATCACCGCTCACGTCACGGCCCAGCACGACATATTACAGCAATACACGAGATCAGATCCTGCCATTTAACGTTACTGTTTAATCAATGGTTGGGGTGTTTTTCCTCCCCTGTGCTCAGCTGTTTTGCTGGGGTGTTTTCCTCTGGCCAGGCGGGATGATCCAGCAGCCCAGGGCAGGCGCTGCCTGCCCGGCCGGATCCTCACGCCTGCGCTTCCCCGCGGTGGCTGCGGCACCAGGGACCTGCTCCTGTCCCCACTCGGCTAATGAGTGCTATTAATGATGATTGCATCAGGCTGAGATGGCCCTGGCCCCCACTCTGTGGCTGATTTAGGCGGAGGGATAGGGAGACAGATTCCACAGGGGATCAGGGTGTCTTGTCCTGGCTGGGACACGCTCAAAGTCCAGGCACTGCTGGCAGCTCACAGCTGCCACGGAGCTGCTGGTCCCTGTGGCTCTCGAGCCCTACAGCTCGTGGTTGACCCCAAATTCAGCAGGACGATGTCACATGCCTTCCCCAGAACAGGAGAAGCAGAGACTCCTCGGGCACAGCCCAACTCCAGGGTGCTGCCACCACCAGCGCTCCTGCACGGGGGGACGGAGGAGGAAGAGGGGGATGAAGGTGCAGGGCAGGCGAGAGGCTCCTGCTTTCTCCCGGGCAGCTCTAGGAAAGAGCCTCCTCCTCATCAGACACGGTGCTGGGGCAGGACGCCGTGGGTGGGATGGTGGCCGTGGGGGGTTTGTAGTCCGCCCCGTGGAAGACCTGTCCCCCCGTGGGCACGGGCTCGGCGCAGGACAGCGGGCAGTCCTGGCTGTGCCGCCGGCTCTGCTCCCCACCGGCCCGCAGGCACTCTCGGCACCGCTTGCCGATCAGGTAGGCGGCCTCGACGAGGCTCAGCACGATGCAGACGCAGGCGGTGACCACCATGAAGAGGGTGAAGATGTTCTTCTCGGTGGGCCGGGAGATGAAGCAGTCCACCACGTTGGGGCAGGGCGGCAGCTCGCACTTCACCACCCGGGGCAGGGTGTAGTTCCTGTAGAAGCGGTAGAAGATGTAGAGGAAGACCACGTCCACGCCGGCCTTGAAGACCAGGCTGAGCAGGTACGTCCACCACAGCCCGCCCCGCTTCTTGCCGGGGTGGGAGTAGGGGCGGCGGCCGCTGTCCCCGCCGGCCTCGCGCAGCCTCTGCGCCTTGGCCTCCCGGTAGGCCACGTGCATGACGACCAGGAGGGACGGGCACGTCACCAGGATGAGCTGCAGGGCCCAGAGGCGGATGTGGGACACGGGGAAGAAGTGGTCGAAGCAGACGTTGGTGCAGCCCGGCTGCAGCGTGTTGCAGTCAAAGTCCTTGTGGTCGTCGCTCCAGACCCGCTCGGCCGCCACCACGTAGACCAGCAGGCGGAAGATGAAGACGAGGGACAGCCAGATGCGGCCGAAGGCTGTGGAGTACTTGTTGACCCCGCTGAGCAGCCCCTCGAACACGCTCCAGTTCATGGCTCCCCGATCCCGTTACTGGCCTGGGAAGAGGGAAGGCACCATGTCACCAAGGAGCAGCGAGAGGCCCGCACTGGAGCCCCCGTGTGCCCCAAGGAACAGCTCCTGGGACCCTCTCTGGCCTTTGATCATGTGCAGGGACTCCACCGACATGTGCCCCAGCCCAGACCTGCTCCAGGGGATGTGTCTCCACCGAGCACCGTCCCCCACTTTGGAGACAGGGCGACCTGGCAAACCTTAGGGGTTCTGCCACAGCCACGGCATCCTCCAGCCACCACCAGCCCCGGCCCACGGCACAGCCCCCGTCCTGCACCGCCCGCCCCAGCTCCTGCCTCGTTGCCCAGGTATTTGTTATTAATTTTCCTGACGTTGCCAGGCCTGGCCCAGGCGGGCCGTGACTCACGGGGCTGCACCGCCGTGTCCTCTCCCATCGCTGGAATCCGCCTCTGCCCTCCCGGCCGGGCCGGGCAGGAGGAGCCGGCTGTGCCGTGTCCACACACGGGGGAGGCCACGGCAGAGGGTGGGCTGGGGGGGCTGCACGGACCCTGCAGTGCCGAGGAGCTGAGCAGGGTGGCCACAACCCCCAGTGCTCACCGACCCCAGCCCCCTGCGTGGCTGATCTGACCCCGGTTCGCGCCGTGCTGGGGAAACGCACCCCACACACCGCGGAGCCGCAGCCGAGCGGGGCTGCCCCCAGAGCCACCTTTGGCACTGACTCTCCCTAAATCCTTCATTATCAGGAAAATAACAAGATCCCCCCTCGCTGGGGGGGCTCTCAGGGGTGAACACAGCCCCTGCTCTTTGCAGCCCGTCCCGCTCCGTGCTCCTGCACAGACACCCCTGCGCACGTACCTGCGGTGGGAGCCATCAGGCTCTGTCTCTCCAGGTGGATTTGGGGACACACACCCCCCACGTGCCCAGGGCAGAGCGGGGTCCCCACATCACTCACCCACGAGTGTCCCTCGCCGAGGCCGGCGCTGCCGCAGGTCGGTGCTTGCTCTTGGCAGGAGCGCATCGCCTGCTGCAAGAGGCACCACATGAGTCATTCCCGGGCTCCTGGGAGCGAGGAGGAGATTCCCAGGGGGAAGGGATGAGGCTCGAGGCAGATCCCCACGTGTCCCGTAAAAGCTGCCCGATTTCCCCAGGCGAAGGGCGGCCCCAAAGCGTGCGGGGCCTGTTCCTGCTGCTGTTGCATCTGCAACATCCCTCTCAGATGCTGCAGGGATGTTGGGGTGCTCAGGACAACCTGGGGCCCCTCCATCCCTTCCCTGCACCCATCTGCCCTTGCTCCAACACGGCCAAAGCCCTTGGAGCCCCTGCCCACGGCATCAGGAGCTGCTCAGACAAACAACTCCCTTTGTAATCCCTTCTTTACTCAAACTTTGCACCTTTGCAATACTTTAGGAGAGCCTTTATCCCTCCCCACCCTCTGACAAGTGGGTGGTAGCTGATTATTTTACTGGGAATTAATAAACTGCTTATCTATGCTCCCCTCCCCTATAAGTTGACACAAGTCTCTTCCCCATCACCCCTCCCTGATTCCAGAACCTGGAGCCCTCCCAAGATGAGCCCCCAGCTCAGAGGATCCCCACTTTGAGGCCTGGCCCCTGTCTCACAGCTCTGGGGCACAGGGATGGGGCTCAGAGGGCTGGGGGTCCAAGGAGCAGTTGTGGTTCCAGGGAGAAGGTGTGGGGTGCAGGAGTTCAGGTGCTGCTGGAGTCATTTGAGGAGCAAACACACGTTTCATTTGCAATTCTGCTGGGGTTTTAAAAAAAAAAATAAAAATGCAGAGAAACAAATCTAAACAGCTGTAAAGTAAATTACCAGTGTTTGCGGATGGCTCCAGGGAAGAGTTCTGCAGTTTGAAATCAAACAAGCCCATTTTTATTTTTTTTTTTGAACATGCCTGTGTAGTGGCTGTGCTGTGAAGGGAGTTCCCAGGGGCTGTGTCCCCCCCTTGGGCAGGCAGGGAGGGCCCAGAGCAGCCCCCACCTACCAGCACCCAGCAGTGGGTGGGGGGATGTTCTGCCCCAGGTGCCCCTAATTTTATGGGTGTCTGAAGTGGCTCTTGGGGCTTTCTGGGTTAAAACCCCCTCTTTTGGGGAGCTGCCAAGTGAGATGGGCATTTTCTGCCCCAGGTAGAGCCCCCTCCACAGGTGAGTCCTCGGTGCTGGGGACACGGAGGTCTATTAATGGCAGCACTTTATCTTCCAGGAACAAGCCCTATTAGTACATTTTCACTACAACATGAAATATTAATAACACTTTGCATTTATATAGCGTCATTCATCCCACAGTCACCAGCCAAGCTGCTGACATGAATCAAACAGCACAGCCAGCTCTGGAGGAGGCAGGTTAACGGGATCAGACCCATTTTCCTGCTGCACAGGGTTTTCTCCAGCTCCTGAGGATGTTTTGGGGGACAAAACCCAAACACACGAGAGGCACTGCCTGGTGCTGGGCTTCCTCCAGCTGCTGCCACTGGAATTTGCTGTTCCTGATACTGTGCTGACAGTGCAGGGAGGGGAGTTGGGAAACCTGTCAGCCCACGGAGAGCCAGGCCCTGACACAACCCCAGGGCTCTGGCAGCGTGAAAGAGCAGAAACCAGTGAGGAAAGAGAGGGCTGTTTTCATCCTGTTAAAGAGCCTCGTATTTAAACCCTCCTCCAGCTCCGGAGCAGGCGATGATTGCGAAGGCTTTTACACACCAGCTCGGCAGGAATCGCTCCTGCTGTCAGAGGTGCTGCTTAGCAGGGCGGGACCCCACTGCTGAGGCTGGATCCAGACACACAAACAGGTCCTGGGTGAAGTTCTGGAGTGGGGTAAGCGGCAGGGAAGGGCTGTTGGCCAGCTCCCTGTCCCCAGCACCACGGTTACCCCGAGAAGAAGGCACCTTGCTTGTTTGCAGATAATTAAAAAAAAACCCCAAACAGATTAGTGAAAATTAAACACACAGAGCAGGCTGGATGTTGGCTCAGCCAGGAGAGTGGTGTGAGCATTCCTGGATGTGGGGGTCAAACTGGCTCAGCCCTGGTACCCTCCTTCCCCTGCTCCCCACTGTGCTGCCAGCTGCATTCCCCCATCCCACGGGATTGTTTGGAAGCTTTTCCATGGAAAGCCTGTGTTCAAGGCCTGTCTGGATGAGAGCAGGCAAACCCTGCCTGGCCCAGCCTGGTCGTGGCCAGCACCCATTAATCTTGGATTTCTACGTGAGGCAGCAGGGAGTAACCTCATTCCTAGGGAGACCTTAATTAATCACACGCTCAAACTGCCTCGATGAGGTGGTTTGCTACCGAGCAGACAAATTCACAGGGTCAGCGGTGGCTGGGGATGGAGATGAGGTTATCAGGGACCTAAATCATGGCAGCTGATGGTGGTGAGCAGAGCAAGGGCCAGGGCTGTAAAGCCTTTCTCTGCACCGGGAGCAGATGAGTGGGGCACAGAGGGGAGATGCTGCTGTGGCACCTTGCCCCTAAAAAGGCTGAAATAAGAGTGTCTCAGCCTGTGCAGACCATCTCCCTGCAATGGAGGCAAAGGAAGGATGTGGAGGACAAACTCCTAAACTGGAGGGGACCGTGGGCAGTCACACAGTCCCAAAACTCAGGCAGGGAGGTGTGTTGGGGGACTTGGATGCTCTCCCAGCAGGAGTAGAGTCCAAAACAGCCCTCAGCCCTGCTGACTGGCACTGATGGGCCGCTTAACGCCTGCTTTGGGTTGTTTGGCCAAATAATCACCGTGCAAACGACATCTTTGCCCTTCCCACTGACCTTGGCAGCATCCGAATGGGCGACCCGCAGGTCAGAGTCTTTATATCCCATTACCAGCCTCCTGAGTCACGCCTGTCCCCCGGCGAGTTACATTATTTTGAGATGGCAGCTAAATGGGAAAGAGGTCGCGCTCCCAATACAGCGACAATAGGACATGACAGGACTTTTCTGAGTGATTAAGCCTCAGGTGATGCCGGGGCTACAAGACAAGTGGCTGAAGACCGAAAGACTTTAATCACCCCGGAGGTGGCACTGCATCCTCACACTCCATCCTGCCAGGGTGGGCTTTCAGTGCGAAACGGGAGCGATAATAAAAATAATCCAGCCCAGCCTGCGCGTCCACTGGGTAGTTATCCGTGCTGCTGTTAATAATCAGCCCGGGCAGCCTGTTGGCCCTCAAAGAGCCTTCTGCAATAAATCAGCTCTGATACCTTAAAAGAACTGTCCGGGGCCGCCGGAGCAGACACTAGATGGCATTGGGGGAACGCGTTGTGAGGCACAGCCACCTTCCCCGGAACTGTCTGGCAAAACAGAGCAGAAAACTCAGGATGACGGAGCAGAAAATGTCTCAGCCGGGGAGAGGCCACCAGCTCACCTCCATCCCCAAACCCACCAGCTCACCTCCATCCCCAAACCCACCAGCTCACCTCCATCCCCAAACCCACCAGCTCACCTCCGTCCTCACACACACCTTCATCCCCACAACCACCAGCTCACTTCCAGCCTCTGTGAGCAGAGGTGGGGCAGAGTTCAGGGTGCTTCACCTCTTCTCTAATCTAGTGAAATAGTTTGTCCTCAAATTATTGGGTTTTTTTTTCCCAACGAGGAGCTGGGGCCTGGGTGGAGCTGCACTGGTGGCTCCCCAGAGCTTGGCTGCCCTTGCCTGCACCATCACGGCCTTTTGGGGCTTGGTGGGTCCTCACCAGGCTGGGGCAGGAGCACAAGGGATGGTGATGAGAAGTGGGGCTTTAAAGTGAGTTCAAAACCATCACTCCAACCTCATTCCAGCTGTCAGAGCCGGTCTCTCCTTCCCCCAGATCACCTCCTTCACCCCACTGAGCCGAGCTGGCTTTGTCTCTTCCCGCTGCATTGTGCCAGCAGCCCAAGAGCCTCAACAACAGCTCCCAACTGCAGCTCCCTCCCTCCCTCCCTCTCAGCCAGCCCCGGCCTCGGCACCGCTGACAGCACATGGCACTGCCACAGCCCTCCCAGGGGGGCCCAGAAGCCTCCTGCCCTCTGGAAAACAGGGATTCGTGTCACTCTGTGCAGGGCAGAGCTCTTGGGGTGATGCTACAGGTTTTGGTGTGTGCACCCATCCCAGATTACACCCATCCCAGGGATAACACACAGCAGAGGCAAAACTCAAGCACTGCCAGAGGCACCTGAGCCAGAGAGCTCTGGTTTTTGGGGGAATCTCAGCCCCAGAAGCCTGATGTTACAGAATTCTTCCAAAGACTGAAAACTTGCTCGCTCCATAAGAAAATTCTACATTAAAAACAACCCATCACCCCTCTTAGTTTGCTTGTGCCACCCCTGGGACTGCACACTTTGGGCAGCAGGACTGAACTCTGAAAAGGGCCCAGACTTGGCTCGAAGCGAGAGCTTTCACATCATCGTTGTCTTAAAATGTCACCACTTTAATTAGCTCCATCTGAAGCTGGAGTGGGTCTGTCTGGAAACCAGCAAGGAAACTGCTTCACCCCTCTCTGCTTTCAGTTCGGGTTGAGAAATCTGCTCAGGCTGACCTTTTCCCTCCTAGACCCAAAAAAGGTTCCCAATCCACGCTGGCATTTCCTAAAAATAGGACAAAATAGCCCCCCAAAAATACCAACCAGCTGTAGGGATGATGTTGTGCTGCATCATGCCAATGCAGGGAGAAGGACTTCAGCTGTGAGATCCCTGCCCTGGGAGAGATGATGCTCCCAGGCTCCCACTGTGTCAGTTTTTTCCCTTTCATCCCCTTCAGACACTGCTGAAGGTCCCCTTCATTGAAAAAGGAATCCCCTGGTTATCTCAAATCAGGGTGCCCCCTGCTCAGTGTTTTCTACAGCATCATTTAAATCTCCATCTCACCCACCTCTTTAATTTTAATTTTTGTACCTGTAAGGGCTGCTGGAGCCACAACTTGCACTCCAGGATAATTTCCTGCTCTAACGGATACAAGCGAACTCCTTCACAATTTGCCGACCAGCCGGGAATGCTTCTCCAGGTGGGATACGCTGGGTAATTATTGGATTTCAGCTGCTGGAGATGGAGGTTCGAGCCCACTTATGATCTGTGTGCGTGTGATAAATTAATGAAAGCAAAGCCAGAGGAAGCAGCTGAAAAAACACTGGGAAGCAGGAGGCCACGATGCCCCACCGCGGCTGTTGGGCTTGGGAGGTGTCACCTCCAAGGGCTCTGGAATCCAGATCAGGCTGTCTCCAGTGCGACCTCTAGGAGTAGAAGCCGCCAAAAGTCAGGAGGGGTCACAGAGGTGTCCACCATTGCGATGGGTTTGGGTCTGGCCTTGTCCAGGGGCCCAGTGAGCATCTCCTGGGGGAAGGACCGGCGCTGCCACCACGTGCTGCTCTGCCCTCTGGGAACGGCAGAGCGGCCGTCGGTCTCCTCCGCAGAGCTCAAGCCAGAGAAATACCTTCCTCAGAGCCTGATAATTCAGGAAGAAGAGCGGGATCAAAAGCATCCTGGCTGCCTCCCCGCTCATTGCCGGCGAGCCCGGAGCCCTGGCCTCGCGGCGCTCGGCCTTTGGTGGAGCGTGACACTCGTCTGCGGCGCGCCACGCAATTACGGCTCGCAAAGAGAAGGGGGCAGATCGCCCCGGGCGGGGGAAGAATGAGAGCCTTTCATCCGCACCCCACCTGCCGCTCGCTATTCTTATCCCTCCTGATCAAGGAGAAGCGTTTCCTCCTCCCGCGATTGAAGCCCGGAGCCCCGACGCGGCGCGGGCGGCGCGGGGAACCCCACGCTGCGGGGCACGACCTTTCAAGCTCCGAGGGCGCCTGGTGGAGACGGGCATTGATGTGCAGACACAGGTACGGCTCCGCACGCCGAGCAAGGGCAGCCTTGGCTCGCCATTGATGGGGGAAGCGCCAAGGCAGCGACAGCGGAGGGACCGCTCGTGCCCCGGCGTTGGTGCCAAACAGAGGTTGCTCCGTGGGGAAGAGGAGAAAAAGGGGCTTTTGGGGGTGACTGGGGTTTAAAGATCCCCTCGTGTTCTCACCAGAGACACTTGGACTCTCGTTTCCTGCTTGCGCAACTTCGCCCCCAACTCCGGTCCTCGCAAGGGAAACAAATGCCATGAGTCACGAGGGCAAGTGGCCACTCAGGGCTGTGTCCTGCTGGCCTGGAAGAAGGTGGAAGTTGCTACTGGCACCATCCATGGGTAGAAAGCAGAGCTGCCTTGGTGGCAAGGAAAGAAGAGCCAGTGTCCATCCCATCCCCACAGCGAAGGCCGATGGCCAGACGGTGTGACACAAGGTCAGCAAGAGCCTGAAGAAGGTAACTGGGTCCATCTCTACTAAAGTGAGGCCAAATCAGCAGAGCTATCCCAGGGACCAAGAACATTTGAGCAGAAGCCAGGGAAACACCAAACTCCTCTGGTGATGATCACAGATCCCATCTGCTGCAAGACTTTCCTTCCCCTTTCAGTTGTTGACCCTTCCAGGCTGCCTTTGCCACTCTCTGGTTCTTACAAACTGCTCCAGGAATTAACCAAACTCCGTGTTTCTGGAGATGCTGGAAGAGTGCACCAGGGAGAACCAGGCAAGGCTCCAAGAGGCAGAACATCCAGTTCCCCATGTCCTCAGGAGCAGAGTCAAGAGGGGCTGCAGCCCCCAAAGAGCCCCAAACTGGGCTGGAGAGACCCCACCGAACCCAACTTGCTCCACCACCATGTCAGGCTCTCACCTCTCTCTCAACGTGGTTGGAAACGGGGCCTCTGAGCACATTCTTTGTGTCAGCAGAGCTGCAGGAAACCAGCTCTTCCCAGATTTCAGGGATCCTGCAGAGAAATAAAAGCCCAGTGAAGTTCACTCCTTACTTTGTTCCCTGGGAACTCCTCACCACTGACCCCAAGCTCCAGGAGGACTCGTGTGTTGATGGCTGCAGCCTCAGGAGCCAGGGCTTCTTCAGGGTCACACGAGTTTGGTCCTCTCACTGCCCCCACAGAGTGAAGGAATTTTGGTGTGTGGCACCTTGGGGAGATGCTGAAGTGGAACGGCCTCATGGAGGGAAGAGCAGCTTCTCCCCCACCTCAGGGTGGGAATTGCACAGGGTTCCTCGCTGCAGGTTCACGCCTGACTGCAATCAGTGTAACCTTTTAAAATTAATCTACTTTCTCTCCTCTTTCGCACACAAATACAGTTGCTGAAATTCCTCCATTTCCATGACATTTGGGAAAAAAATCCTTGCCTCAGCGGAACGCTTTCTTTACACTTGTGGGCATTCTTACTGTAGGGGAGAAATTAAAATAAAGGTTGGGGGTTTATTTTTGGTCCATAATATTGGAAAATAAAGGTTCTTTCTCTTTTTGCACTGCACTAAGTGCCAGTGTCTGCCAAGCAGAACGAGCAGAGCAGCCAGGACAGCCGGGGTCTGCCCCCGGTGCTCCCAGTCCCCCTGCCCTGCAACCAGGGGAAAACCCCTGCTGGAAGTTCATGGCCAAAGGTCGGGCACAGCACGAGCACAGGGAGCTCCTGCCTTCTGCTCTGGCTCCTGGTTCCTCAGGATCTGAGGGAAATCGGGAGCGACGGCCGCCGGGCTCTCAATCAGCCGCCGCGGGACAGGGGAGGGCGGCTGCACCGGGCTGATGGATTGGGAAGGAAAGGCTGACAGCCCCAATTTACACATCACTCTGCTCTTGTGCTTCAGATACAAAAAGAGGCCTTTCTTCCCTGTTTTTTTTTCCCAGAAGCAAAGCCCAGGTCCCCTCCAGCCCTTGGGGGTGAGGGGAGGCAGGAGGGCGAGGGGGGAGCGAGGGGTGTCACAGGGATCGGGATGCAAAGGGACACCCTGTCAGCCAGCTCGTTCCCACGGGCACAGCTGTAAAACAAACAACTGAAGGGACAAGGGAGGAGAGCCCTCACCCACGGAAAGGGTGGGAGATGTCTCCTCCATCAGAGATAAACACCAACACCCTGACACAGTAGACCTTTCCTGCTTCAGGACAGCAGCCAGACCTCGGGGAGAGAAAGAAAAGGGTTTAAAACAGCCAATTCAGGCTTTGGGCTCATCTCAGGCTCTCTGGGTGTAGAAGGGGTGTCCTCACTGCTCACCCTCCACCCAGAAATCCCCACGGGTGCTGTCCTGCTGTGTCCCTGCCTGGAACAACTCCACTCCCGCCTCTGCCAGACCCACCACCCCCTATTTCTGTGCATTTCAGGGTGCAGGGGTTTGGGCAGAGCACATGGGCAGGGCAGCAGGACCCCCATGGACCACACAAGGTCCCCCATGGACCTGAGAGGAGGATGGAAGGGGCAGGGCAGAGCAGGATAGTCGTTCCCAGCCGGGCAAGGTGAGGAGTTTCCAGTGTCACACACATGCTCCTCTGGCATGTGCTGGACGGTGCCACTGCCCACACAACCCTTCAGCCACCCCTCGCTCCCGACATTCCTGGCCTGGATTTCCTGGAACAAACCCAGCAGCCTCCTTCTTCTCTTTCCCAGGCTATTTTTATCCTCCTCCCAATGACAGATTGAGGGCTTCAAAACCCAGCCCTGTGAACTCTCTCCTGCTTCCCCACCATGGAAATTACTGCGCAGTGGTTCCAAATGGGAGAGCAATTTGCAAAACAAATAAGTCTCCGATTAGCTAACGAGCATCGGGCTGACCTTACAGGGACCCCTTCATTAGGAGACACTGAGCACCGATTAACTGCACCGGGATGGAGGGAGCCACTTCATACTGCTTTAATGAATTAAATATATGCTCCTATTTGGCTCCTAATGTTAAAAAAAACCCCGCTAAGTACAGTAATTGTCACATTCCCGAAGTCAGTCATCTCTCTACCTCGCAGTTCAGCTCGACTTTCCCCTTCCCACCACCAAAGTTTAATTTGTTGATGTTCTTCTGGTGTCACAGTGTTTCCCTCCAGTAACACCAGCCCATCCAAGTGTCCTGGTCGGGGAGCTCAGGTGTGCTCTCCTCCCCTTCTCCTCCCACTCCCCACCCCTGGAGGTGTCCCAGGAAGGACTGGACATGGCACTCAGTGCTCTGGGCTGGGGGGGACAAGGTGGGGATGGGGCACAGGTTGGACTCGGTGCTCTTGGAGGTCTTTTCCAACCTGAATGATTCTGTTGGGAAAAAGGGACAGAAAGGGAAAAACCAGTGACAAGGAAGCAGTGGAGGAATTGAATGACTGATCATCCTGGCCCTGGGGTTGTCCTGAAGCTCTTCCCGCTGCCCAGGGGGCTGCAAAACCTCACCCCTTCTGCTGACGTGCCTCTGACTGGTGTGTAATTTAATTACCGCGCGCTTAAAAGATTAAATCCGCGATTAAAAGAATTTATATGGATTAGTGCGGGATGATTTTAAATCACTGCCAGCTCCCGGCGCAGCAAACCAGCGATCTGCAACCTGCCCTGGGCTGGGAGGGGCTGGGAGGCCACCCTGGCCCCGCTGAGAGTCACTTATTAGGTGTGGTTACTTCAGTCACTTATTAGATGTGGGTTTACGGGGAAAAGAAAGGAGCAGGATGGGAAAGCACGCAAGCTGGGAAGGTTTATGGAATCAACTGGTTTAAAGCAAATTCCCAGGCCTCCAGCTAAAGCTGTGCCTCAGAAAGCTTTATTGTTTCCCTCTCCAGGGTGAGAAGGGGAATGTGACGTTCATTGTCCTGTGCTGGGTGGGGAAGGGAGGACCACGGGCAGCGTTTTCACCGAATTGCTCCTTCCAAACGCGCAAATCTTCATCCCTTTATCCCAGCAGCCGCCTCACCTGGAGTGATCACTCCAAAACGGGGCAGGGATGGAGGACAAGGGGTCTAGGGCTAAACCAGCACCTTTGGGAACATCCTGGGGCAGTGACCAGCTCGGGCACACACCGGCTCTGGCACATCCCAGCCAGCGGGACGGGCTTGGAGCCTCCAGCCAAGAACACTCAGCCAGCCATCTGCTACCAGCACAGCCAGGCAGGGACACGGGGAGCCCCTTCCCGACCTCCATCCCCCTCCATCCTTCCACATGCCGGGCCCGGCGCAATCCGTTTGATTGGAAATATTAGCGGGGAGATCAGGAACAGCGCTCCTGATTCGGTGATGCATATGGTAATTAAAGTGTTACATCGCAATTATGATGTAATTAAACTGTGGGATGCTCTTCAAGATGCAATTGCCGCTCATTTGCATAACTGACGGATTTGCTTATTATCACCCTTTTAATATATGTATTAAAAAGAGCATCAAGAGCGTTGGCTGCAGGAGCAGCGCTCAGTCTTC
>JAWWES010000062.1:3439771-3452894 GCA_035583135.1 Lophotriccus pileatus
GCTTATTATCACCCTTTTAATATATGTATTAAAAAGAGCATCAAGAGCGTTGGCTGCAGGAGCAGCGCTCAGTCTTCCTCCAGCACACTGCAGGGCCTGGGCTGCTGCTTCCCAGCTCCCACTGCTGCTGATTCCTTCCCTGGTCGGGGCTTCCTCAGAATTCCAGCCCTTGGTGAGCACCCCAGTTGGAGCAGACATACACACCTTCATGCACATCCATGCTCCAGCACCTCACTGGGTGCCCCCCAGGCAGCCCCTGAGCAGCCTCTGGGTGTCCTCCCTCTGCACAAAACACTGCCAAACTCTCCCCTGCTCAGTATCTGTCGGGGTTCTTATTCTAGAGCAGGAGGTTTTCCCCTGTCCCAGTCTCCCTAAGCCAGTTCTCAGTTATTCCCCCTTTAAGGATGCTGTTTGGGGGTCTCTGCCTGCAAACCCACCAAGCCTGACCTTTCCAAGGAATTAATGCCAACCCCACCAGCTGCACACACCTGGCCTGGCACAGCCCCCAAGAGCACTCAGTCCATGCCACAATTCCTCACTCAGAAGGACTTTTCTGGATCTGTAGATGCCTGTAGGTACTGAAAAAAGAAAAATCACTTTATAAAATAAGGGAGAGAAAACCTTCACCGAAAGCCAAATCTTGTGCCTGGACTTTGCTTTTATCCCGAGCAGGCCGTGCCTTAAAACATCCCTGACAGCTGGTAATGCCTCAATCTGCCTCGCTGAAGAGCTCACCAGGACAGGGAAAAGGACTTCTCAAATGGTTCCTTTTATCTGCTGTTTAAACCTGGGCTGAGAAACAGGAGGTTCCTGCAGGATATGATGCTGAGTGATCAGGAAAACAGAGCTGCTGCTTGGAGGGGTGACGGGCTGGGCTCTGGGGAGCGTTTCATGCCCTGTCTGGTGGCATCACGGGGAACATGCCCAGGGTTAACATCCCATGGGCAGGACAGGGAGCAATCCCACCATCCAGCCTCAGAGGTCCTGAGGTCCCCAGACCATGGTGTGTGGCAACAGTGGTCTTGGGAGGTGACAGGTGATGGAGGCCTCTGCCAACAAGGTCGAACAGCAGCTCACAAATCGCCGGCCCCCTGCGAGCCACCATCTCTGAGCAAAACACATTTACAGTCATTTAGAGGAAAAGCTTTTTCCCTTCTCTCCCAGCTACAACAGATCTATGATAGGGCTTTTCAAACTCCAGCAATCCCCCTGGCAGCCTGTGTTAGGCCTGGAGGTGGAAATAAATGATTCCTCACCAGATTAAAAGATACGTGTGACAGCTGAGAAGGGCTGTTGCCGCAGCCGAGGCAGCGCTGAGCTCAAGCTGGGCTGTAAACCCCCGGTGCCTGGAGGGCCCCCATGGAGCTTACTCAGCCTGGGGCCCCCAGAACCAGCCCCCAGCACCCTGCAGCACCCTCCCTTCCCCCATTTATTTTGGTTCAGTTGGGAAACTGCAGCCACGTGCTAATTAAAATTGATGTCGTGTTCACCAGAGCCCAATTCCGCATCGAACTCCTGTTGCTTCCACCTCCACGAGAGCAGGTCTGCCATATTTAGCCAACTTTTAAACTCATTAGCAGAAGCAGATGCTTAGATCCGCAGTCCCTAATGACTGTAAATGAGAGTATTAGTTTATTGACTGATGCTCTAATTGTTGCCACCACAACCACAAGCCTCAAGCCCAAGCTCTCTGTCTGTGCTGAAGGACAGGGACAGGGGGATGATGCTGCAAGGCTGGAGCCAGGTGGTGGGATGGAACATCCAGCAGCCCCTGTGATGTGACCCTCCTGCAGATCTCCAAGTGACTCCAGCATGTCAACAGTCACACTGAAGTTAATTAAATGACGCTTTCCCCAGCACGGGTCAAAGCCTCGGAGCACGTGTCGATGGGTGACCTCTTGCAGGGTGGCTTGACTTACCCGTGCTCCCTGCATGGTAATGAAGGCACTGGTGGGGCCTGGAACAGCAGCATGTGCTGTCCCTCCTTCCTCCCTCCCTCGGTTGTCCATGGAAATGTAAATAAACAGAAGGAGGGCATCGTGTCTATCCAGAAACAGCCACGGAGAAAGCAGTGTCTGCCTTCAGGGACTGGTTAATGTTTCTCCAACACCTAAAACTCAACAGAAAAAAACAGATTTACAAGAGGATTTAAGAGGCATCAAGTTGCCTGGATACCAGAGCCTGTAACTACCCAAAAAGTAATTATAAAAGCAAGAAATCTGTCTCGGCTAAGCAGGTGGACGGGAAATTGGAAATCCATTTGTGAGAGACTTTCTGCTTTCTAACAAGGCAGGTTACAGCTCACCCCTGTTCTGCCCTGCTCCTCACACCCCTGCCTGCCCTGGAGGAGGATGGAGTGGTGTTCCCAGCTCAGTTTGCTCCTGAGCTGCCACCCCACTGATGGTTGGCACACATGTGTCCCCAAGGTCCCCAGTCAGGGACAAAAAGAACCCCCTGCCAAGGAGAAACCTACTTAGAAACAGCCTGTTGTATTGTTCTTTTTTTTTTCCTCCTGGGAAAAGGCTAAGAAAAACTCAGAGAGGCATAAAAACCCCCTCTCCAATCCCAAGACCCAAATTTCTCCACACGGACTCACCCGCTCAGCCCGTCGGTGCATCGCAAGGACTTGTAATTATGAGCACAGAAACCTTTTGCTGCTGTAATTGTTTCTGTGTGGCCTGGGAGGAGATGAGCTGTGCTGCAAGCGAGAGAGAGATTTTGCTGGAGCATGAAAAGAAAAGCCATTTAGTTTAGGTAACAGCTCTGGAGCTCTAGGGGTCAACAAAGAGAACTCCAGGAAAATAGTTTTCAGGGCACGATGGTCTGGAGACAGCAGAGGAAAAAAGAACCCAGAAAATACATTAATTAGGTGTCCAATTTACCCCCTCCCAGTCTGTCTGCTCCTTTTCAGCCACAAAATAGGAACCACAGAAAAGAACTTGCAGCAGCACCACTGGTGGAGTCACAGAGCAGGGAGGGAACAGGAGCTCTGGAGTGGGAGGGAATGTGATGGTCTGAACTGCTGGAAGCTGCAAGAAGGAGAGATGGGAGCTGAAATCTGCAGGACAATCCTGGTGGCAGCAATGCCCTGGCTTGACAAGTCTTTCCCAGGGCAGTGGGCACCGCCCCAAGGCTGCCAGAGCTCCAGGAGGGTTTGGACAGTGCTCTGAGGGACAGGGTGGGATTGTTGGGGTGTCTGTGCAGGGCCAAGGGTTGGACTGATGATCCTTCCAGGACTGGGTCCCTTCCAGCTCAGGATACTCTGTGATTGCATGATCTGTTCTGCTCAAGCCACAAACAGACCCACTGGCTCCTTCTCCCTCAGTCACTCAGGAAACTTCCACTTGGGATCCCTCCCTTGCAGGCGATGTTTCTTTGTACAACAGGCCTCATAACTCATTTACTGCTCTTTAAGGACCCACAAACCACTCCAGGAGTTTGCTGGTTTATATCTGACTATCTTCTACGTCAGCCATTTAAATTAAAACATTTATAATTAATTGGACAAATCATTCCCTCTCCCCCTCCCCACTCTGGGGGACTGGGAGTAAAGTCTTCAGTAAATTTTGGTCTCCCAAGCACCAGGGGGATCCATTTCCTTGCTAGGGCTGGTTTTCCTGCGGGATGGGAGGCCAGGGCAGGCAGGGAGTGGAGAATTGAACTGGAAAATCAATTTGATGGGAAAGACAAATTAACATATAACTTTTCAAAAAAGGCACTGGGAGCCTGCCTGACAGCTACCAAAGAATTCTATAATGGAGAGGAAGGACCAAGAGCAGGGCTCTGGCAGGGCAGGGCGATGCTCCTGTGCTGGCTGGGAGTGTCCAGGCAGAGGGACCAGAACCCAGGAGGGACATCATTGACCCAAGATGCACCATGCACGGGCTGCTCTGTGTGGGTAACATGTGGGGTCACCCTGATGGGGCTCAGGAACCAGCCCTGGGCATCCCAGGAATGGGCACTCTTGGGTGAGAAGCTGCAGAGACGGAGCCCTGGAGGAGCCGAAAATACAGTTTATTTTGATGCCCTGGAAATGCCTTTGTCAGCAGATCTATTCTTTCATTGTGAAAAAGCCTATTAGCTTCTGCTTTCTACTTCTGTGGGAATTTATTCCTCCATCAGATCTTCAATATAAAAGTGCTTCCCTCACGGAGATTGATACCGTGTGTATGAAAAGCTCTGGGCAAGGCAGTCCCTTCCCTTAGGAGGGATGAAGGATGGCTTTGACAGCAAAGCACTGAACGGCTCCACAAGATAAAATCTCAATTCCAAGGGCTGCTGTGACATCCTGGTGACCTTGGGCTGTCCCCAGGGCGCCCTGGCAGTGCAGGAGCCGAGCAGGGCAGCAGGTGCCGGGCACGGCTGGAACATCACCCCACGCTCAGGGAACATCCCTGGTGCTGGGGAAGCTTTACAGCCCCATCCCCTGCCTCTCAAAGGGCCAAGAGTGGGGACAAATGAGGGGGTCACACACTCAGCTACCTGGGGTCCACCACTACCCGAGCAGGGCTCTGCACAGGGCTCATGTGGTGCTGTGACTTCAGCCCCAGGCAAGCACAGTCAGCCCCTGCTCTCTGCTCAACCAGCTAAGTGGGAGGTGATGCCGCTCTGCTCTGGCTCCCACAACGCAAACCAGGGCCTGATTAAAATAATAAATAATAACAATAATAATAATAATCGCAATAATCATCGGCTGGGGCCACTCCGGGCCCGCATTGCCATGGCAACGCCTGCTGGCAGCGAGGCTGCCTCGCTGAGGGGAAGGGTTTGCTTGGGATGGACGGGAATCCTGCCAACACCACCCCAGTGGAAGGGCTGGCACACAGGCAGAGGTGACAGCGAGAGATGGTGACAGGACCCGGCCCTCTCCCCTGGAGAGGGACACAACCAGCAGCATCCACACCAGTGACAGCCCTGACACCCCCGAGTGACACTGCCTGGCACAGGGCCTTCTTTAAGGCCAAGTGACAGAATAAATTCTCACCAGCAAAGAGCCATCATGTTGCTTTTAATTATCAGGAAAGGTCCCAGAGCATTGCGGGCTGTTTAACTTGGGCTGATGGAATGGATTTGTCGTCATTCCTTGTGGGTTTTTTTTTTTTCTCCCCTGGATATTTTTTCTCCAAACAACCCAAGTGTCCTGCTGCTGAGCCAGGACTTGGGACAGCTCTGGGGTGGGGAACACGACAAAAACACTAAGTGGGAACTTCTCCTGGCTCTGCCTGCATGAAACACGGGGTTGACATCAAACACAAACAATAAAGGATTATTTAAACTCCAAGATTCCTGGGCTGAGCGCTCTCCTGATCGTGGTGCCCTGGAACAGAGGGTCACACCACTGCTGCCTCCTGCTTTATCCACCCAGAATCAAGTTTAATATGCTACAACTTTATACCAGGCGCTCTCAGTTCATCATCAAAACACCTTGTCGAGGATTAACTGCCAGTTTCCTCTCTTAATCACCACTGATGTAATGAGATGACAATCAGCCTCGCAAGGAGGGGACACATTTGTCAGGAGGGGTTTTGCTGCTGCTGGGGCTTGGTCTCCACGTGGCTGAGACGAAGGAATTTGGATGTGGAGGGAAGAGGGGCAGGTTTCCCACTGTCCTGCTTCCCAGAGCTCTGGGCAGTGCAAGGAGGAGGAATCCTCACAAAGAGCCGCATTTTTCCCCCCCTTCCTGCTGGTGGAAGCTGGGTGCCTGACACCTAGAACAACACCCTGCCTATAAATCATATTTTGCCCAGATTTAGAGGAGAAAGGAGCTATTATGAGAGATAGATCAGAAGTGACACAGCTCATTATTGCGAGGTGAGTCCGAGCTGCAGACAAGGGCAAAGTTAATAGAAAACGTATCCAATCCACAATGGTAACTTTAATTGTTACCACTAATGAAGCCTATTTAGGATGGATTATGTATCTGGCACTTCAGATGCAGCCCTCAATTCATCTTCCCCGTCACATGTCTCATCGCATCAGATCCACAGGCAGAAGGAGAGTTTTTCCCCTTCCGCTGAACAACTGGGCTTGAAAAACAAATTCTGCCTAATCCATCAGCTGAGAGGCCCAGCTGTCCAGGGCAGGGACTCGTGGAGATGCCCACGGAGGTACCTCACCTCCCCAGCAGGGCCAGGAGCTGCTGAAGGACCGGTTGCTGCAGGACCTGCTCGAGGGCAGCCACCTCCCCACCTGCCCCTGGTCACCTTCCCCACACCATTCCAGGTTCAGCCCGTCCTGAGGTGGCTGCTCAGGGTCCCAGGGGTGGCAGGAGGCTGTGGCTCTGCCCTGGACCCGCTGCCCCCCTCCTCCCAGCCAGTTTTCCAGGCACACTTCTGGAATTAAGGGCAAATCGTAATTACTTTTCTCGGCAACAAAACCTTCGGAGGAAAGGGCTGGTGATAGATTTCAGGCTTTATCAGAGCTGACAAAGAGCATTACTCACACTGCACGGGGGCTGGCACCTCGGCACATGGGGAGGTCTGTGGTGACCATTCCCTGGGGCACCAACAGACACCGGGGTTTTCATTCCCTTAATACGGGAATTAAACACATTGTCCTGTTGAGTTCCCTCAGCCGTGCAGGCGAGGCCCTGGCACCCCACGGACCCCCAGAGCACCCCAAAACCCAGTGTGAGCGTGGGGAAGGTGCACTGAAGCTCCCACTCTGTGCTGGAAGCTGAGCATCCCACTGTCCTCCAGCTTCCCTCGCCCTGAAAACCGAAACCAAGTGACTAATGGGAGCCATGGAAAGTCTGAGATGGATGGACCCATCTCGTCTTCCAGCCATAGTATCCATCATAGCATCTATTTTATGGCTGTGCCCCTTTAAATAAGGCTCTCTGCTTTGCACTGGGGAGGGAAAAGAAGAAAAAAATCGATTAAACAGAAAAAGAGGTGGGGGGGGGGGAGGAAGGATAATTATGTCCCAGAAAAATTAAGGAAAAGAAAAATGATGTAAAAAAAATTACTTCTTATATAAAAGGGTATTTTATAATAGACCTTTAAAACATTCCATCAAGTGAAACCAACACATTTACTTGAAGTGTTAAAGAGGAACCTTCAATCAATCAGAGAACTTCATTTTTACACTGTAATGAATTCAATTGACCTTTGTGTTGCAAAGATACAGTGGTTGAGGCACGAGGAGGGGGGGGCTGCTCTGAGACACCCCCTTCCCACTGTGGGTTCTGCCTGTGGCTGCCAGGCTGGTCCCCACGGGGGTGGAGGAGCTGCCCTTGGAGCTGTGGGAGCTGCAGCCCTGCTCTGGGGCTCTGGGTTTAGGGAGACTGTGGATGTGGCACTTGGGGAAGGGGTTGGTCACCACAGAGAACAGACATCACTGGGAACTCTGCTGGGAGAGGGACCTCTCTGAGTGAAATCTGAGATTAAACCTCTGCTCTCAAAGCAATTATCAGCAGCTAATGTGAGCTGGGAAAAGGCCTCTCCCTTCCCACTGACTGAAATCCTATTCTGTCCCCCCCAAGTTGCAAATGGAAGAGCAGCACTTGGTAACTCACTCATAAAAGTTGGAGATGAAGCCTGTGGCTCGAGTTTCCCCAGCCACAAGCGTTTCAGTGGCACTGTGAGCCCACGGGGAGCCACTGGGACACTGAACAGTCCCAACCCCACCACAACCACACTGGTCCCAGTCCTGAGATGGCTGTGGCAGCCCCAAACACCCAAACCCTCCAGCTCCAGGGAGGAGCTGCAGCCCCCAGCCTTTGCTCTCATCTCCTGGATAAGCACTACTAAAAGAGTGGCTAAAAATACAGAAAAAAAGCGCATTTCTTTCAGAGGGAAGAATCCCTTGAATTGCACCCGGGCTAATTAACATTTATACAAAGTGCACTCATCACAAACATACATTAACCTTTGAGGCATATATAAGAGCAATTGGAAAATATCTAATGAGAGCAGAGAGAACACAGAGCACTAGACCTCCCCACTGCAAATGCCACCCCAGCCTCCTCTCGGGTGAATTTTGAAGCGGTTTCCCCTCAATTATCTGTTTTTCAGCACTCCCAAAGCAGGTCCTTCACACCCCTCAGCTCCCCCTTCCCGGGGAATCGCCCACCCAGCTCTTCATCCCTGTCCTGCTCCTCCACCGTGCTGCACCCCTGAGAAACAGGGCTCAGCTCTGCCGGTGAGCCCAGAGAAAAACGAAGGATTTCATCCAAGAGGTAAATTAAACCAGCAATCAATATCCCTCCTAAAAGCAGAGAAGTGCAGCCACGACACTGAGATGTCCTTAATGATTCCAGTCAAAGTCATTAGCAAAGTTAGTTCCCTGGCTTTTATTTTTTAATTGGGAGTGGTGAGAGAGCCCCAGCATCCTCAAGGAAAGACAGGGGAACATTAAAGCCATCTGGGAAGCACACAGGCTGGGAAGATAAGAAAGATGTGGAGCTGATCTCTGCGTGCCAGTTGGGCTGGGAGGGGGGAAAGGGAGGAGGAAAAGAAAACTTCAGAAAGAAAAATCCTGCACTCCTTGACACCACTTAACCCGCGTGGCAAGGGAATGGGTGAGTGGCCAACGCCTCACCTCATTTAACAAGCAATTAATGATGATCAATACTCGCTCCTCAGCCTCCTCTGCCCCCACTCCGTTACTCAGCAGTGCCTTCCCCCCCCCGGCCATTAACACACCAAAGGGATGGAGGGATGGATGGATGGGTGGATGGATGGATGGATGGATGGATGGATGGATGGATGGATGGATGGATGGGTGGATGGATGGATGGAGGGATGGAGGGATGGATGGATGGGTGGATGGATGGATGGATGGATGGATAGATGGATGGATGGATGGATGGAGGGATGGATGGATGGATGGATAGACGGATGGATGGATGGGCACTGCGAGCTGCCAGCTCAGAGAGCAGAATAATGCTGTCCTGTGGGGCAGGGCAGGGAACCCAGCCCTCCAAACAGCCCCCACGGTTTAGTCTTTATATACAGGGCTCAGGTTTTATTTACAGTATTTAGTCTTTATATAGTGTGTGTGTATATATAGATACACATCCACATATTCAGGCACTCTTTGGGGGTTCAGGGCTCTTTGGAGGGGGCACTGCTCCCCCACAGGCTGTGGTAGGGCACCAGGGCCGGCTCTTCCCACCAAATCCCAAACAGGTTAGGAGGAGGAGAAGGAGAAGGATTCATTCAAGAGCCACCACCAAACCCAGGGCTTTTGTTTGCTCAGCCACGAAGCAGCACTTTGATTTCAGCACAGTGCAAACTCCCCATAAATCCTCCCCGAGCCAACGCGGAGCCAAAGCCGTTTAACCACACGAGGCTTCGCAGAGAAACGAGGAGCAATTCCAGGCTGATCGGGAGCTGGGGTGGGATCCATCACGTCTGCAGCCCGGTGCCAGTAATCACAGCTAATTTCCCGAAGTCTGGATGGCATATAGGGAAGATTTAGATGTTCTAATTACTCCACTGAATACCAGGGGTGCTGCTGATGAGGGAGGCAGGCACATGCACATCCACACACACACACACTCGGAGCCAATTAGGAAAGAAAAACAGCAGCGAGGAGCCCTCAGGCTCACAAATAATAATCCAAAAAAGAGGTCTAAGCTGGCCTACCCCCTCCCTGTAAAACACAGTGAGAGCACAGACGAGCTGGAAGACTTCTGATGGTCAGTGCTCAGCAGCAAGGCAGGGCAGGGGGGGATTCAGGCCTTCAAGGCAAGTGATAAAGCTTAATTTTCACTAATTGCATCGTGGCACCCGACAGCATCACACCCTGGGTACTCCAAACAGCAAGGACCAGCAGCCACGACCTGATGATGCTGATCTTTCAAATCCTTCCTCTCCAGCCCCCAGTTTTCTCAGCTCTCAGAGGGTGCCTGCAAAATGTTCCACTTCCAATGCCAAGACCCTCCCAAAGACACCGTGGCCCATTGTTACCAGGGGCCTGGAATAAAGAACTTGGGGCTATAAAACCAAAGAGGACCTTTGATCCTGGCTGGAAGTGTGGGAATGACCCTCCCAGCAGCAGGGATTCAGAGGTGCTGCAGGGAGAGAGTGCAAGGGGAGACCCATCAGTGATGGGAAGGAGGTGCTGACTGGCCAAAAAGTGCAAGCAGCAGAATTTTTAAACACCCCCTGAGAAGCAATGCTGTTATCAATGTTATTGATTGCAGAAAGTGGCATTAATATTACTACACTTATTAATACATAAAGCTGTAGCATTTTTACTAAACCAGCTACAAAACTCTGCATTACTATTAATGCTGACATGAATATATTAATTATACATTAAGCACTGGTTTGTTTTGTGGCTTCCACCTCCCTGAAATCATTTTTTGCTCTAACTTTTGATCACATTTTGTTCAGTATTTTGGCAAGTAGTGGGTCTGTTCAGTAATCACAGAACCATAGAAACATTAAGGTTGGAAAAGACCTGCAAGATCATTGAGCCCAACCTGTGCCCGATCCCCACCTCGTTACCAAGCCCAGAGATGGGGACTCCACCACCTCCCTGTCAGCCCCTTCCAATGCCTGGCCACCCTTTCCACGAAGGAATTCCTCCTGATGTCCAGGATGAGTGGTTCATGCTCTTCCAAAGGTCCAGAGATCTGTCTCAAAGTAAAACAGGTCACCTTCTGCTCCCCTCTGGTATTTAGAAAACACCTTCTTGAAAACAGATAAATACATAATGGAGAAACTTTTCATTTCCTCTGTGGCCAGGGGCAAATATTTCCATTCACACAGATAAGAATGTGATGTTCTGGATAAATGCAGATGTCAGCTGTCCAGAAAGGAGGCATTAATGCAAATCCCTGTCAACTTCCTTGTTCCACAAAAGCATCACTGCTCCCATCTTGTGAGGAGAATTCTCCCATCAAACTTCAGCACAGCCAGGTTTGATGACCTTCTGCCTCCTGCACTGGATGGATGGATGCATGGGTGGGATGGAGGGGTGACAGCTCCATCTTGAGCCGAATTTGATCCCAAATCCAGCCTGGGCTAATCCCAATCCCAACACTGCATTATGAGGGGAAGCTCACAACTACATCACTCAAGAACTCAGCAGCTGGACTTTAATGATCCTTGTGGATCTCTTCCAACTCAGGATGCTCTGTGATTCTATGAGAACCATTTGCAAATGTTGCTTCTTGAAAAATTGGGTGAGGATGGAAAATTCAGGGTTGGATCTGCTGAGAGGGACAGATTCCACCAACCAGGGCAGGCGAGGCATGGGGTTGCTCCTCCATCTTCAGCTCCTCAGAGCAAAATGTGCTGCTCCCCTTTCCTCTGCCAAGAAAATAGCACCTATTTAGCAAAGGCTTTAAAGTTACCTGGCAGCAAACCCTAACCAAGAAGAAAGCGAAATCCTCAGATCTTAAATAGAAATGATCAAAAACCCTCCTAAAAAAAAAAAGGAAAAAAAAAATCCTGAAAAATTAAAGAAAAAAATCGAAAAGCACACGGCTGACTTTTAACCCCGGAGCTATAAAGTCTACCAAGACCTCTCTGCTGCCATTGATTTACGTGGAAAACGCTCTGATGTGCTCGGGGTGGACGGGAGGGGGATGAATGTGGAGATCACGACCCCGCGCCACCAACACCCTGCGCAAGAGCCTCAGGAGTGGGGGCTCCTTTGAGACTCAAACAAGCCAGGACACTCCAGGGCGCTCCTTCCTGTAGTTTCTTTGAATCCAAGTGTTGTTTTTTTGGGGGGGAGCAGAGGGAAAGCTGGGGCAGAGCTCCCTCGGCTGCCGCTCTGCGCGGCTGGCTGAGCGGAGATACGGCGAGGCTCCAAATAAACCCCTCGCTTATCTTGCTGGGGAGAAAGTGCTGCCTCTGAACAGAGAACGTTCTCCTCGGCCTCCGAGGAGCTCTACACACAACACAGCCTCGTTTCTCCTTCGGGGGTTTTTCCTCCCTCGCGACAAAACACTGTCGGGGTTTTTAGGGTTTTCTTTCCTCGGTGCAGACACTTGTTCTTCCCTTTTTTTTCCCCTTCTGTGGCTGTGCTGTTGCCAAGGTTCGGACTTTCGGGAAGCATTTTCACGGAGAGTTCAGGGGAGAAAGAAATTCCGCTGCAGTAAAACCGTCAGGGTTAAGAACCCAATTTCTGTCCCAGCTCCGTCACTGAGTGAGAGCAGAATCCAGTCCCTAATGGCTTGAAAAAGTTGGTGGTGAGGGGTCACTAGGGCTGAGAGCAGATCAAAGCTTGGATCTCCAGCTTTCACTCCCTTCCTGTGGCCCTGAGCACTGGGAATGGCCTGTAATCCTGCACTGAGGGAGCTGGGGATAAGGACTGACCCTCCTTTCCTGGACTGAATTAAAGGTAATATCTGAAAATGTCAAAACTTGCATCAAAATGAATGGGACTAAGATGCCAAAATACCTCTGTGTATGTGGCCCTTCAGGTCTTTATCTTGATTCAATACTCTTGGGAAGTCAGTGTGGAGTGAAGGATGGGTTTTCATCTCAGATTTTGCTGACTAGAAGTCATGGGCTGTTGGTAAATCTCACCTGGTAATATCTTACCCGTCAGAGCCCTTTCAAAACTCTGGGTAGCACAAGCATCCATCAGGGCTGACACATTAATTCAAACAGTCCTATTTTCACATCATTTAAGGCCTCTCTTTGTTTTGCAATTGAAAATATTTTCGAGGCACAACACAACTCCCATCCTTACCCTGCTGCCTGGAACCACTGGCAGGGCCCACGGGGACTGTTTGCATTCCAGTCAGAACTAACTGTTTGAAGGGGTTTAGATTTAATCCCATCCAAATAGGCATTCTGTTTAGGATAAAAGAAGAAATAACGCTCTGTTCCTGAAACAAATGGAGCCCAGGGGATGCTGAGGGTGGGGTGGGGGTGAGCAGAGTGGGAGAGGCTGCTCCAGCTCCTCACTGCTGCCCACACTCACAGAATCAAGAGGGGTTTGGGTTGGAAGGGACCTTAAAGTCCATCTCATTCCAATCTAAAGTTCAAGAGAGACTATTGACAAGGCCCTGGAGGGATGGGACAAGGGGGAATGGCTTCACACTGACAGAGAATGGGTTTAGATTGGATGTTAGGAACAAATCCTTCCCTGGGAGGGTGGGGAGGCCCTGGCACAGGTTGCCCAGAGAAGCTGTGGCTGCCCCATCCCTGGGAGT
>JAWWES010000062.1:3452994-3481103 GCA_035583135.1 Lophotriccus pileatus
GCCATGGGCAGGGACACCTTCCACCAGCCCAGGTTGCTCCAAGCCCGTCCAGCCTGGCCTTGGACACTTCCAGGGATGGGGCAGCCACAGCTTCTCTGGGCAGCCTGTGCCAGGGCCTCACTGCCCTCACAGGGAAGGATTTCTTCCCAATATCCCATCTAAGCCTGCTCTGGTCCAATTGTCAGGGCTGTGGCGATGAGTGAGAGAAAGCAGCCCTTTCTGCAGCCTAATGAGCTCTGTGTAAACAATTTTCTCCGGAGCGTGTGGATGGTGGAGCTTTCAATGGGCCTCTGGAGAAAAATCAGGCTGGACCCAGGGAAGACAAATTGCAGGCTCCAACAGTGACAGATTTTCTGAACATTTGAGATGGAAGTGGTGTTTCCACTCTCGGGACGTGCACGAGAGCGTTCGGGTAGCTCAGCCGGGGATTCCTGATGCTGCTGAGGTTTATCCGGATTTCCCAGAGCTCCTGGGAGGCTTCCTCCGTGCAACACGTTCCTTAGAGCCCTGGGAATTAGTCTCCTGTAAAAGCAGCAGGGAGAAAGGAGCCAATCCTCCAGATACTCACAGTTGTAGGGCTGTTGTCACAGCGTAGGCTGTTCCAATGGAAGTGGATCGATGGGATTCAAGCAGACGGGGCCGGGAGCCGTCGGAGCGGTGCCGCGCACGGAGAGGAGGTTGGTGTTGTCGTAACTCTTTTGTGTATCACTGAAGTGCCAAATGGATTAGGAGCTTTAAAAGCTTTAATTTCTGTGCTTTTGGCACCGTCTCCTCGGAACGTGCGTCTCCGTGGTGGAGCTCTGGAGAGGAAATGGGGCTTGAAGGGGTAGTCCCAGACTAGTTCCTTTAATTTCCCTTGCAATCAAGTGCTGGAGAGGGAGAGACAGATGCTGCAGCTGCGTGATTACAGAACATGCAGCTGTTATCACACTTGCTCCTTTTCCTGCTAATGAGGCATCAACTCTCTCCTGAGTTTGCTGTTTGGGTCGTGGTTTTATTCTAGCAGAAAATTAGGAGGGTTTTTAATTTTTCTTGATCCTGATCTGCTTTTGGGTTCAACAGCTGTCAAGGGGCAGTTTTTCAGAACTGTTTTGAGGTTTAGTCCAGTCTGAGGAAGGAGTTGCCAGGGGATGGTTGCCCAGAGAAGCTGTGTCTGCCCCTGGATCCCCAGGAGTGTCCAAGGCCAGGTTGGACGGGGCTTGGAGCACCCTGGGCTAGTGGAAGGTGTCCCTGCCCATGGCAGGGGGTGGGAATGGGATGAGCTTTAACGTCCCTTCCACCCCAAACCATGCTCGGATTGTATGATAAGGAGGAAGCATTTCCAACTAGCTTGAAAATTCCTGGTGGGCTCTGGATGCAGCTGCTTGGAACTTTAATTTCCTGCAGTTACACCTCAGTGTCTTCTCCCTGTTAATCCAGCTCCTCAGCCAGGAGCAGGAAAGGGGTGGTTCTGGCTTCAGCACCTTCACTTTCAGTTCTCCACATTATCTTGTGCTTTCTTGGAACACTTGTGGGCACAGGCAGCTTTTCTTTGCTTTGTGCAGCAGTACAAAGGTGGAGAGAGGATGAAGAGCTCTGCCACTCTCCCTTCCCAGCTGGCAGGAGCACAATGCTCTCTGGAAGGAGGCTCGGCAGGGCTCTGATTTGAGGGATGATGCACTTGCCTGTCAGACGGCTGAGTTTTGAGCAGCGTTCAAAAGCTCCATGTCTGTGTTGTGCCGGGGGAAGAGAAGGGATTGCTGCATCACAGGTGAGCTGGCAGCAGGAGCATCCGCCTCCCAAAGCAATCCATGCACTGCAGGTAACCGGGGAGGTGTGGAAAGGCTTCTGGGAAGTCCTGCATGCTAAGGATGGGTTTTGTTCTGTAGGTGCTGGCGATGAATTGTAGAATCCTGGAATGGTTTGGGTGGGAAGGGACCTTAAAGCCCATCCAGTTCCATCCCCTGCCATGGGCAGGGACACCTTCCACTAGCCCAGGTTGTTCCAAGCCCCATCCAACCTGGCCTTGGACAGTTCCAGGGATGGGGCAGCCACAGCTTCTCTGGGCAACCTGTGCCAGGGCTTCCCCCCACTCACAGGGAAGGATTTCTTCCCAGTATCCCATCTAACCCTGCCCTCTGGCAGTGGCAAGCCATTCCCCCTTCTCCTGTCACTCCAGGCCCTTATCCAAAGCCCCTCTCCACCTTTTCTGTCGGCCCCTTCAGGGGCCACAATTAGGTCACCCTGGAGCTTCGCTTCTCCAGGCTGAACAATCCCGATTCTCTTAACCCCCTTCCCTCAATCTCCCCCAGGCTTTTCCTATCTTTAGAGCAGCCGTGGTGTGAACAAAGTCGCATCTCTAGTGCCCAGTTTTTAATGAATATTCTGACTCATTTGGGCACTAAACCCTCTGGATGTTGTGGTGCCAGGGCGGGTCAGGCTCCTGCCTGTGGAAGCCTGAGGAGAATGAGGTGGCTGCTGCTGGGTTAGGAAAAACCATGGCTATTTATTTTGGGGTTTTCACCTCTGCCAGACACTCAGGCACTCATTAAGGATAACAGAAAATAGGATAAGAGTTGCAAGGAAACCACTGGTCCATATAGCCCGGGAAGAGCTGTCCTCCCCAGGGCATGGATCTGCCTGGTGTGCCCCTGCCAAACCCTGCTCTGCCCGAGCCAGTTTTTAAATTACAGTCCTCTTCCAAACTCCAGAGGTGGTGTGTGCTCAGCTTGGCCTCTTGTGCTAGAAGAATTCCAGTTTTGGAGGAAAATCTGTCTGACTTGATCCTCCTAATTCCCGAATTTCTGATAAGAAAAGCGCGTTGGGGCATCAGTGTTTGCTCCCCACCGAGCTCTCCTGTCGGGGCACCAGCCTTGGGAAATATCCCGTGGTTAACAGGGTGGAAGGACTCAGTCACTCCGAAACACTCTGGGAAGGGCCTGACATCCAGGAAAGCACTGTGCAAACCCCAGTGGGTTTCAATCCCTGAAGTTCCCTTAGTTAACACATATATAAGCAAGTCAATTAAAACACATCAGGCTTATTTCAAATAGATAATCTAATTATCAGCTTGATTAAACCATATCAAATGAACAGTTCTTGTAATTCGGGAGCTTTGTTCTAATCACAGCCAAAGCAGTAGGAGCTTTAATTAAAAGCCTCAAAAGTGGCAGACCAGTGTCAATTGAGGGGAGTTCCAGCCCAAATCCTGATCCAGGGATGGGCAAACCCCTCCTAGGTGGATGCTGCTACAAAGATCAGCTCTTTGGTGCCAATAAATGGAATTTGACTGTTTTGTAAATACCACTGAAGGCAAGTAATTGTCCTTTTCTGCTGTTTCTGATGCTCAGAGACAGACTTAATTAAATCTATTCCACTATCACTCATTTAGGCTGACATTTTTAATGTTTATGCGTTGGTATCACCCACTCATATCCTGCCTTAGCGCTGGACCTGCAGCTTGTCATGGGAATGTGTGCTCCTTCGCTCTGCAGAGTTCTTGAATTCCTTAATTAAAAATCAGGTTTGGTTTGCTGGATAACTCAGGAAGCTGGGGCTTCTTTTTCCTCCCACGAATGTATCTTTGGGGCCTCCCTGCCCAATGTGATTTGGTGTTTAATGTCCCCAACTTCCATAAAACACGACGACAGGAGCACGACACCTGCACAGGGATTTGCTTGGATATAATTTATTAATGTTGGCAGGTCTCTGTTTAATAGCCCAAGTTTTCTTTTCCCCCGAGTGGGTGGACTTTTTGTTTTTCTTTGGCCTTCTTGTCTCACAAAACAGCACTGGAAGAGCCTGCCTGTACCAACATGCAGGAAATCACGGACTGGGCTTTATTTCTGCTCCGTTCCCTGTACCAGCCTTCAGATTTCGGAGACTTGACGGGAATTTGTAAAGCGTTGGGAACAGCACCGGTGTTAAGAGGGAGCTGGGTGAACAGCTCCCTGCTCTTCCCAGCTGCTGTGGCGTTTGCCATCACCACCTTGCTTTTAATTACTATCATGTTCCACGGCCTGATATTAAACCACGTCTAATTGCATCCTGTCTCTTAATTGGCTTAACTGGCCGTCACCCAAAGAGGCTGTGCTGTGTAGAGACGAGCTTCCCCAGGTGTCCCCTAATTGGCAGTGGGTGCTGTGTGCGGAGCCGGGTCCCTCTCGGCGACATTAATGGCTGTTTTCTCCTGTCCGTTCCCAGGATTGGACATTGATCCTATGACGCATGCCCGGAAGAAACAGCTTTTCCTTCTGAAACACCCAGCTGGTTGTGCTGGCCAGGCCTCGGGCAGCAAGAGGATGGACAGGGCCGGCACAGAGCGCGGGGAGCAGCGGGACGGAGACGCCTCCGAGGCTCCCAGCGGTCCCGGGGGCTTCGTGGGGACTCACAAAGGCAAGAGCCCGCGCGAGGTGCGCAAGACGTACCCGCTGCGCCGGCGCCTGCTCCCCTCGGTCGGCAAAAAGACCTGCAAGGTGCTGCTCACCCGGCTGGAGGATGTGGCCGGGTCTCTGTCCAAGCAGAGCCAGAGCTGTAAAAAAAAGCACCTTCCCAGCTGGATGGAGGGTTTAAAGTTCTCCGAGCAAGTGCAGCCCGTGGGAGCGGGGAAGAGCGATCCGCCCGGGGAGAAGGGCTCAGTGACTTACCCGGGGCCGGAGCAGGACCTCGATGCTGCTCCGTCGGAGCCCAGGAAGCGCCGCCTGGCCTCGCTGAACGCGGAGGCCGTGAACAACCTGCTCTTCGAACGGGACGATGGCTTGTTATCCGGCAGGCGCTTCCGCAGGGACTCCGGGAAGCCCGCTGGGGACTGTGCCCTGAAGGGCTTGCAGTGCAAAGCTGGGGACAACTGGGCTGCGCTGGAGAAACCAGCTGTGAAAGCCGGGAAAGGAAAGAACCGGCCCGAGCCCAGCCAGAAATGCAACAGCTGTGAGCATTCGCTGGACGAGGTCTTTGATGATGGGACAAAGAGGGAGGACGGAACCGTCTCCTACCATCCCACCCCAAAGAGACTGGCCAGCCTCAACGCCGTGGCCTTCCTCAAGCTGACCCACGAGAAAGACCAGCCCCTGAAGCCGCGGAGTAAATCGGACGGAGAGGGCAAGTCCGAGAACCACTGTTTGAAATCCACCCTCAAATGGGCCAAAGCCGGGAGGAAGAACTGTGTGAAATCCAAGAAGGAAGCGGCCAGCTTAAAAATGGACGGGCAGCATGGCTGGCAAGGCCAGGCCCTGGGCACCTTTGGGAAAGGGGAGCAGCGGGACTCCTCCCGGCTCTACGGGACGACAGAGCCCGTCCCCTACGAGTCACTGTCCGGCTCCTACGCGAGCACCGAGGGCTTCTACCACAAACTGCCTTTGCTTATGGGAGGACAAGCTTCCATGAAGCCGGAGTATGGAAGACCCGGAGAGAAATCCCCGACCCCCAAACAGGAATTTCATCAGCCTTCCTTTCCCGTGCAGCAGTTCCCTCCCTTGCCCGTGCCCGGGAATCACGCGGATTGCGGCTGCCTCTACGAATCCTCGGATCTGACCCCGTTGAACGGGTTTTACCTTTATTACGGCCAAAGCGGATACAGTGGCTACTCCCCCTGCTCCGTTTACCCCAAGGACGAGCTGTCGCCGGCCGCGACCTGCGAGGGGCTCCTGGTGTCCCCCGGGGCGCTGCCGCCGGGCGCGCACCTGCAGCCGCTGCACTGGTGCAGCTCCCCGTACTGCTGCGGGCAGGGAGCAGCGCTCGGCGCCTACGGCGTCTGCGGAGTGCTGCACGGGCCCGCGGGACGGAGCAGCTTCCCCTACAAAATGCCTTTCGCAGCAGGTAAGCTGTGCCCAGGGGCAGGCAAAGTGTCCCGGGGCGGCGTTCCCCGGGGAGGAGGAGGAGGAGGGCTGGCGGTCCTCTCTGCGCGCGGTGCCTCAGCCTCCGAACCCGCCTCCCGCCTCCCCTTCCCCCCGTGTTTAACCCGGAGGGGTTTTTCCCGCTGAAAGGTCTCGTTGGTGTGGAAAGCTGGAGGATCGGGGCGGGGAAGGCTTCGGGCAGCGAGAAGGTGACTCAGGGCCTGTCCTGCCGGAGCTGCCGCTGAGCTTTGATCTGCGTAAACCCGGCGGGGTTTTAGTTCCTGCACGCCCCGGGAGGCGCAGCCATCCCGCTGCCCCGACCCTCGGCTCGGAGCACACCGGCCAGAGCTACTCCTCCCCTCCCAAAATCTCGCTCTGGGGGCTGGACATCCTCACGGAGCGTGTGAAGAAGCAGGAGTTGTTAAACTCTTACGGTACCGGCTGGCGGGGGGGATGCAGGCTCTTTGGATTCCGTTTATCAGAGCTGGCAGGGCTGTGTAGGGAGTTTCACTCAGGTGGTCTAAGTGCCGGGCACGCTGTTAGTTCGGGAATTCTCGGTCCCATCTTTGCTTCCAGTGTGTGACAGTGAAGCCCTGAAATGAGGAGAGGTGAGGTTGCTCAGCGAGTTGTTATCTGCCCGGCTCTCCTCTGTCCCCCGCCTACTTTTCAGACTTCCTGCTTTACCTCAGAGCTTTGCTGCTGCTGCTGCAAAATAGCTTTTTAAATATTTAAAGGTGTTGAGCTGTGTGGGGGTTATCAGACACCAGCACTTTGTACAAAGCCATCAGGCTGGACAGTGCTGCGAGCAGCCGGTCTGTAGAGGAGGCTGCCTCTCCGGCTGCTGGGAGTGCCAGCGCCGGATCTTCCCGCTAAAACCTCGTGTCCCAGCCAAGAGCTGGCATGAATTACCCACTGAAAACAGATTTCCAGGTAGGTGGATGGAGTTTCAGTTCGAGCAAGGCTTTGTCATCCTCTGCTGTAGGAAGCTGATGGAACTCTGGAGCCTTTGGTTGAAGTGTAATTTCCGTAATATCCCCGCTGCCGTGGTGCTGCTCCCTCGGGCAGCAGCCAGCCAGGCTTCACTGGTGGCTTCAGAGCTCTTGGAAGTGGAATGCTCACAAGACAAGCAGCTCAGCAGAGTGTTCTGGCCTGACAGTTTCCGTGTAGTGCCCCGAGGTCATACCAGTCTACTTTGTTCCTCACGTGTCGCACGCTGCTGCCTCTGATTTTGTGCAGCCAGAAGGATGCAGGTGGAGTGTTTCCCTGAACTCAGCCCTCCCCGTGGACTGGTGGCTCCCACAGTGCTGGCAGGGGCAGCAGCAGTGGATATTTACTAGTGTGTCACCCCACTGCTGGGATTTCCTTCCTGTCAGCAACTTGGCTTTAAAATCCTACAACACCGGAACCATTTGGGTTTGGGTTTGTGGATTGGAGCCTATAAGGACGTCTCTGAGAATAGTAACAGGGACATATGTCTAGGGGTTGATTTTTGTATGATTGTGCACCTCTGAAATATTTTCCTTCCTGGAGTGGGGTATTTTAGTGAACTGAAGGTGCACTTTGGCTGCAAGAGCACACTCCTGTCGGAGAGCAGTGGGATGAGAGATCCAGCTTGACGCGCCGTTTGTTACATCTGTCTGATTTGGTGTGTTCCAGGTGTACATGAGGGAATATCAGTGTCTGTGTTGTCCAAAGTGAGGGATCAGACTGTGACCTAGGGCAGTGTGGGAGCAGGGTGGTGGGGGTGAGGCGGGACAGGCTGTGAGAGCTGCTTTAGGCCCGGTGCCATCGGAAGGGGTGCCACTGAGAGCAGCTCTGCACCACTGACTGCCCTGACCTTCAGTACATATTCTTGTGAAGCTTCATCCTGCTTTGGCTCAAGCTTAAAAACTGCTCTTTTAAGCAGAATACCCGAGAGCTGATTCCCTGCTCCGTGGTCCTGTGGGCCTGCCAGTGCCCACGTCCTGATGTCCGTGCTCTCCAGGGAGTTCCTGTGGCGTTTGCTGCTCAGGGTTGGTGACAATGACAGTGGTCCGTGGCCTCCCTCCCACAGCTGCACTGCAGCCCCTCAGGGAGGGTTGGGGGGAGGATTTTCCCCTTCACATTTGTAAGCAGCTCCGCAGGGACACGCTCCAGTCTGCGGCAAATCCTGGAGCCTGCCCGGAGCTGCCCTTCGGTCACCCCAGAAAGCACACTCAGGGTTAGGGAACAGGGATGCGTCACACCTGGGTCCAGGTTTTTTTCCTGCTGACAGGAGGTAATTCCAATCTGACTGGCTCTTCCGTCGGCCTGGGTTGAGGCTTGTTTGTGACTCCTGAGCGGAGCGAGGCGCTCTGGGATGCTCCGAGAGGCAGCGTCAGCCGAATTCCAACCTGTTGTGGTTCCTGTGTCTGCTGCAGGGACGCAGTTTTGCTGAGGGTGCAGCATCTTGCAGTTGTGTTCCACCTTGTTTTGCCTTTCTGGACTTAATTTGGAGAACCGTCTCAATTTTCCCTGATTAGTAGAATTTGGCCTTTTGGAAGGAACTGGCTGCTGCTGCTACTGCGACTTAATCCTTCCCATCCTTCCCATAAGCCTTTTATTTCTTTTATACATATTGACAGGCTGGAGCTGCTTTGGACACTGGCCAGCCTTGTGTGTATTCCTGGCTGGCGTTCCTTGGGATTCAGCTGGGTTTGTTGTGGTGCAGTGTCATCGGCAGAGCACTGGAGCACGCAGGCTCGGGAATGGCTTTGCTGTTAGGATCCAGTGACAGTGCAAAATGGAATTGCAGCGTGGAGAGTCTTTACTGCTGTAATGCAACACGGGGAATTTCGGGGGAATGCGGCTGTGGTTTGGGACGGTCTTGCTTGTGTAGTTGCTTTATGTTTCAGATGAGATCCGTGTCTCTTTTCTTCCCTTCCTTCAGAAGGCTGCAAGTCTCTGGACCAGCTGAACCTCACAATCCCGGTGGCAGGACACCCCGCCTCTCCTGCCCACCCGCTCTCAGGATGTCCCGTTCCCAGCGTGCCACCGGCTGCAGAGCCCGTCCCTCACCTGCAGACCCCCAACTCTGACCCTCAGACCATGGCCCGAGAATGTCCACAGAGCTCCAAGCCCCCCAGCGGCTCCAAGTCCGGGCTGCGGAACACGCCGGGCTGCCTGCACGCCTCCAACAGCAAAGCGGCCGGAGCGCACTCCCACCCCAAGCAGCAGCGGATCAGCCGCCGCAGGGCCACCAACGGCTGGATCCCCGTGGGCACCGCCTGCGAGAAGGCCGTCTACGTCGTGGTAGGTGGGGAGTGCTGGGCCTGGCGGGGTCTGGGTCTGGCTTCGGGCTGGAGATGGTCACTGGGTGCCAGCCGGATCCTCCCGGAGGAATTCCGAGTGGGAGCGGAGCTGCTGCTGGCTTTGTTCTCCTGAGTGCTCCGGTGCCGCGTTGCACAGCGTGGCAGGGGTTTGGAAAGGGAGGAGAACTTGCTGCTCCTGTGCTGGGCTCAGCTGGAACGCCGAGCTGCCGGATCCTCCCGGCTCTGGCATGTGCAAGGGTGGCACCCGGGGCACGTGGGAGTCCCTCCTACAGGGATCATCCTCCTTCCTCATGGGTAGGGCAAACCTGTCTTAGAAGGTGAGGGATGTTTCACCCTCATTATGAGGGGCAGGCGTCGAGGCAGGCGGTTCTCACTGTTTGGTCTGTAGCCCCACAGGAATATCCCTGAGCACAGAGGACTGGGGCACTATCCTGGCTCCCAGACGGAATTTTTCCAGCACCCCAAAATCCCCTTTCTTGTAACATACTTGGTGGCACAGCTGGTCACTCCTCTGGGGATTTCTTGTCTGTATTTTCCCGTTTGTTGTGTTGAGGGGCAGAGGCTGGCTCCTGTAAGATGGGAGATTTCCTGCCAGGGAATTCAATTAACTCCAGTAAAGTCCACTTCAATTGAGGGAGAAGGCAATATCCTTCATCTTATTAAAACGTAAGAGCTAGAAAGGCGGCCCCACGTGGTGTCTGGGAAGGTGGGACGAGGCGTGGATGTGCAGTAAACGCCAGCAGGAGGGAGAGGAAGGGAGAGCTGTGGCCAGGCAGGCTTTGGAGCTGCAGCTCTTGGGGCTTAGTGAAGGTGCCAGGATGAAGCTGTGAAGGGCAGGGACTGGCCTTGTGCCTCCATCCCTCAGGCTGTGACACCCCACAGGAGCAGCGTGGCCTTAATCTCCTGAAAATGCTGCCAATCCTGCCTGGGAGACGTGGCAGGAGGTTAAACCATCCTGCTCAGGTGTTCTGAAATGAAATTCGGAGCAAAAACAAACTGAAAGGCCCCAGTTCGCAGTCCCAAAAGTGATTGTTTTGCACTGTCAGGGGCTACGAAGGAATGTTTAGTAATCCCACTAGGGAAAGCTTTGTGCCACGGCCTCCCCGCCAATCCCTGCCCTGTTCGTGTCAAATATTTCATGTTTTATTGGTTTCCTGGCAATATTTGTGTCAGACGAACACAAAGCATTCAAACCACACCTAGTTGTCCGTGCCCTCGAATGGGAAGGAAGAGCAGACCTCCAGACAGGCAGGCGGGAAGGTGATTTTCCTGAAGATTTTTGGTTTTTCATGCAGAACTGAAGGAGCAAGTGTGCTTTGATTTGAAATAAGAGCGTTCATTTCAGCAAGAAGGGCTTCTGTGGGAAGGGCTGTCATGCTGGTGAGCTGCTCCTCACTCCCAGCACGATGTAGGACGAATAGCTGGGGTTTGGTTTATTTGGAAGCAATGGCCGTGTATGGCCTGGAGCACTTGGGTGCTGCGCCTCAGAGACCTCCCTTTACCTGGGAATGCCCAACCCATTGAAAAAGTAACTCATTTGGCCTGATCTTTGGTGTTTATGAACCAACCTGGTGGGAGCAGAGACACCACAAGTGGCACCTCTACGGTGCGTGGCTTCCCCTGGAGACCTGTTGGAGCGGGAGTGCTGAGCCCTGAGGGGGCTTGGGTTGGAATTCACAGGAGGAAAAAGGAGTCCTGGGCTGGGGGAGCAAACCCCAGAGCGGCTCTCTGCCCGTTCAGTGCGGGGGTTGTGGTCTGTGTGTTGCAGAACGAGCCCGAGCCAGCCATGCGCAAGAGCTACCAGGCCGTGGAGAGGGACGGGGAGATCATCCGGGTGCGCGACACCGTGCTCCTCAAATCCGGGCCCCGCAAGAAATCCATGCCCTACGTCGCCAAGATATCGGCGCTGTGGGAAGACCCCAAGACAGGTACCGTGCCAGGAGAGCCTGGGTTGCCTCTGTGCTCCGCAGAGCGGGCTGGAAGCGGGGAGGGGATGGATCCGGGGAGAGCTGCGGGCTTGGGAGGGTACCAGGGGATGGAGAGGAGGTGAGCTCCGTGGATTCCGTTTGGATTGTTCCAGGAACTGAAATGCTCCTTAAACACTAGTCTGGGACTGGTAATGGAAATCTTGCTGGATGGGAAAGCACGTAATATCTGCCAAGTGCCCATCTCAGCAGCCATCTCCCTTATTATTCCATTGCAGCAAACTTTGGGGAGCTGCTGTTTGCTCCAGTCCAACATCTGGGCTGGGAGCTGGTGGGAGCACCTGTAGAGGTGGTGGTGGGAGTAGTGGGGGTTTATGGTGAGGGCTGGCAATACCTGAGCCGAGGAGAATGAGCTAAATGCTGTAAACTACAGGTCTTCCTTAAACAGGAAAAAAAAATCCCAAGAAATTCCATGTAAAAGACATGAATCCAGGTGTGGCAAGGCCCATCCTGGTTATGTCATCCCAGCAGCAGTTCTAGCCTGAATCTGGGAGTCAGTGCTGCTTCCCACCTTTGCATGAGCGTCTTTTCCAGCTTGTGTGCTGAATGGAATCTTTTTCCAGGTGGAAACCTTTGATTTTTATTTTTTTTTTAATATGCTTTTTTTTTTTTTTACTCCTCCGGGTTTTTTTTTTGCCCAGCTGACCCCTTTGGGATGTTGTGACCCAAAAGAAGGAGGAGGTGAAGGTGTGGTGGGAAAGCCACGAGACCGACTCCAGGCTGTAACAAAAGGCCACCCCGTTCAGCATGAAATATTTATCACTCGCAGCTGCCTCTCCCTGAGCGCTGTGGGAATGGGGGGGGGAGCTGGGAATCGGTGGGAAAACGCTCCCAGAAAAGTGTGGGCTGACGTGTTTGGATGGGTGTTGTTGCAGGGGAGCTGATGATGAGCCTCCTGTGGTATTACAGGCCAGAGCACACTCAGGGAGGCCGCAACCCCAGCATGCACCAGGTGAGTCCGGATCCGGGCCGGGGGCATCCCGCCGGGGCTGTGTTCCTGTGGGAATAGGGGATCAAGCATCTCCCTGCATTCCTGGGTGGCCTCAGACTGAGTACAGCAGAGCTCTCTGGGCTGTGGTGCAGCTGTTGCCAGATGTGTCCAGTGGATGGGCTTTTCTCCCAAAATTTAGGGTCCTGCGGAGAAACTCTGGGCTCTAGCAGAAGCTGTTGTGTTCCTTAGGTGGTCTGCTCGGCTGAGTTTTAGTGTTTCTCCCTTTAATCTGAGAAAATTCCATGTATTAACTGAAAAGTCACTTTGGCTGTTACCTTAGGAGCAAGGAAAAGTGAGTTTCTCCTGAATCAAGATCAGGTGCTGTTCCAAAAGGACGTGCTGATTCCCACAGAGCTCAGTGCTCCTGCTGCCATTTTGCAGGACACTGGAGTGCCTGTACCATGTGCTGCCTTGTAATAAATCCCTTAATCTGCTCCTGAGAAGCGAGTTGGTTTTGTGCAGGAACGTGGGTGCATCGTCCTTGCCCTGTAGGGGTTTATGAGGAGAACTAAAGTCTGGCTCAAGGGTGCTGTGCCAGGAAAACGGAGGTGCTTTTCAAAGGAAAAACGTGTGAATCACTGTGACTTCAAGCCTTGCTCTGCTTTGCATGGGCTTGTGCTGGGTGACAGAACAAAATGGTTTTAACTGGGAGTGGAGAACTTGCTGCTGTTTTCAACACAATTTTAAATACTTGGTGCTTTTTTTGGTTTTATTCCTTTTTTAGATAGAAAGGGAGGGAGGGGGGGAGAGCAGGACTGGGGAGCTGACAGGGAATTACACCTGCCTGGTTTGCAGGGCACAGGTGAGTTTCTAAACCTAAATGTGCTACTTTGTAAATGAAAGGTGAGTGTATCCAGTTGCATTTTAGTCCAGGGAGAATGCCAGGAGAGATTAAGCCAGGTTTTTGCAAACCTGCTTAATTACACAGGCCTTCAAACGAGAGAGAGCTTGGGCTGAGGGCTGGGCTGGGCTGGGCTTGCCAGAGGTGACTCAGGGAGTTTTGATTTAAGGAGCAAACCAGAACCCCAAGGTGCAGAAGGAAGATGTGGCATTCCCAGTGTCCCTGATCAACCCTGTTCCCAAATGGTCACTCTTTTGTGAGTCTTCCCTTCCAGCCTCCTTCCTCAGGGCTGGGAGCAGAAATGGAGCCTGCAGGGAATCCTTATTCCCAGAGATCATCATCTCTGCTGATCTAACCACACCTGGCCTGGAATTCTTTCCAGTGGTTCCATCCAGGTTGCCCCATATTTAATGGGACCTGCAGCAGAGCCAAGTTCCCTAAATTACTCTGGGAAAAAATGAAGGGGAGTTTGCCCAGAGAAGCTGTGGCTGCCCCATCCCTGGGAGTGTCCAAGGCCGGGTTGGACGGGGCTTGGAGCAACCTGGGCTAGTGGAAGGTGTCCCTGCCCATGGCAGAGGGTAGGACTGGATAAGCTTTAAGGTCCCACACAACCCAAACCATTCCAGGATTCTGTTCCATGATTCCAGAAAAGACTGTTGCTGTTTCTCTCCCTAAACCAGCCTTTTTAATTGAGTTGGGATGAGGAAGGGATTCCTTTAGCTTTGATATAGAGATGGATTAGAGAATCCAGGAGGACAGGGGAAGCTGAGGGATGCAGCTGGCTGTGGCCTGGCTGCTGGAGAGCTTTGTAAGATTGGAAATAAGAGTGGGATTTGGGCACTAGGCCTCACAGGATGTGCTGGGCAGGGATAAATGGTGGGAGACTGCTTTGCTCACGTGTTGCTGGATGAAATTCTGGTGCCCAGGAACACCTGCAAGGTGTCTGGGTTACATGGAATATTGGCTCTAACGAGTATTTGCTGTGGGCATGCTTTGACTGCCCTGTGGGGAGCTGGGGGAGTGTGTGGGGCTGGTCCTGGCTGGCGGGGTGACCTGTTCCTTCCTCCCTCCCTCCTGCAGAATGAGATCTTTGCGTCCCGGCACCAGGACGAGAACAGCGTCGCCTGCATCGAGGAGAAGTGCTACGTGCTGACCTTCGCAGAGTACTGCAGGTAGGTGGAGCTCTGGGCTGCCGAAACCTCCCCTGCCTCCAGCTCCTCTAGCTCCTCCAGCCATCCCGAGGGTCCCAGCCCTGCAGGCTGTGGCGGGGCAGGGCTTGGGGAGTGACACTCGCTCTGCTGCAGGCTGAGGGCTTCCCCCACGGCGGATCCTTTGCGTGGGGGTTGTGTGGAATCATGGAATCGCTGGGGTTGGAAAAGCCCTTGGAGACCGTCAAGTCCAGCTGTTCCTCCTCATGGCTTTTAAATCCCTCCAGGGTTGGGGACTCCACCACTGCCCTGGGCAGCTGTTCCAGGGCTGGACAGCCCTTTCCATGAAGGAATTTTCCCCGTATCCAACCTAAGTCTCCCCTGGCGCAGCTTGAGCCCATTTCCTCTCATCCTGTCCCTTGTTTCCTGGGAGCAGATCCCGACCCCCCCCAACTCCCCCCTCCTGTCAGGGAGTTGCAGAGCCAGAAGGTCCCCCCTGAGCCTCCTTTTTTCCAGGCTGAACCCCCCCAGCTCCCTCAGCCACTCCTGTCCCAGCCTCTCATGCTCCTGTCGAGGGGCTCCCAAGAGTTGGAGCTGGTATGTGAGCAGTAAAAACAAGGGGATCAATTGTTGTCATCTTTGTTGCTGTGTGACATGCACCAAGGATGGAAATAGAAACTTGTGCCCCTTCCTGCAGCTCAGGGGGGATGGAAAGCAGGAGTTCTCCTTGAACAAAGCTTCCTTCTCCTTCGCACTCCATCCCTTCCCCCTTATCCTTGGGAGCCATGGTTGTGGCTTCCAGCAGGTCACAGACAGCAGGAGAGGGAATGAGTTCATGGTCCTCAGCACAGGAAGGATGTGGGAGCGAGTCCAGGGGAGGCCACCAAGGTGACCAGAGGATGGAGCAGCTCTGCTGTGAGGAAAGGCTGAGAGAGTTGGGATTGTTCATCCTGGAGAAGAGAAGGCTCCAGGGTCACTTAATTGCCCCTTCAGCACCTGAAGGAAGCAACGGGAAAAATGGAGAGAGACTATTTACAAGGGCGGGGAGTGGCAGGACAAGGGGGACTGACTTCACACTTACAGAGAGAAGGGTTAGATTGGATATTAGGAAAAAATTCTTCCCTGTTAGGGTGGGGAGGCCCTGGCACAGGTTGCCCAGAGAAGCTGTGGCTGCCCTATCCCTGGAAGTGTCCAAGGCCAGGTTGGACAGGGCTTGGAGCAACCTGGGCTATGAAAGGTGTCCCTGCCCATGGCAGGGGATGGGAATGGATGGGATTTGAGGTCCCTTCCAACCCAACTCATTCTGTTATTCTATGAAGATGAGTTGCCTTGTGCTCACAGGCTTCTGGCATGGGAACATTCCCTAGTTGTGCCCCAGTTTCCCCTTGGCCATGAGAGTTCTGTGCCTGCCAACCCAAGCCCCTTCCCAAGGGCTGAATCAGGTGGAAAAGCCAGAGCAGAAAGGTCCTTCCACGCTGGGAAGGTGGTTCCTCTCCTGTTCCTGGAGGGGCACAAACGTCGCTGCTCCACAAACACGTCCCTGCAAACACACACTTGATGAGGGGCTTTTTGCTGCCACGTTGTAATTTAATACAAAGCATTTCTCTGTCCTAAGAACCAGAAAGGAGCTCTTGGATCCACTCACTTTCTCACCCCTTTGTGTGATCAATCATGGCAGCATTATCCCAGCCTCAAACGCTTCCAATGAGAGGGGATATCAAAGTGGGGTTGGTTTCCTGGGTGAGCTTTTAAACGCCTTGTGGTTTCTCAGCACGTTTTTTCCTCTTTGTGTGGCGCATCTCCCTCCCTCCTCTTCTTTTCTTCACTCCAGGAAGGCTGAGATTTCTTTTTAAGCAAAGGAAAAAGTAATATTTTTTTTCTTGTTTGTTCTGCTGCTGCTTCCTCAGTGATTCCTCCTTCCTCTCCTGGGTCCCTGCTCACCTCTCCTTGAGGCAGCACCAAGGGGGAAACTCTGGAGAATTCCAGGGATCATGAGGTCCTTCCCAGGGAAGAAGCTCTCCCTCAGTTCATCCTCTGCCATCCAACAGAGCCGGGCTGGGACCTCCTACAAAACAACTAAGCACTGATTTCAGAGCCCAGTGTCATTTGCATCCCACCCATGGTAACCCCAGCAGCAAATCGAGGTTTGGGGCAGCATCTCAATCCAGGCTGATTATTCCAGCAGTGATCAAATGATCTTAATGATTTGCCAGGCACCATCACGTGCAAATCTGTTCATGAGGAGGACCAGGAAGCAAAAGAAGCTCATTTAGTTTGTTTACCATCAGGTTGGGCCCCAACACCCCAGAGCCATTAAGAGAAGAAAAGGCACCTCAGAAAAGCCAGAGCTGTTTGATTAGAGAGGCACCACGAGTGGCCTTCCTTCAGCTTTGAAGGAAAATGCCTGGGAGAGCTGGAGTGCCATGGACACACAGCAGCTGGAAGAGCTGATGGCCTCCCACCACCCTGCTGGCCCTGTGTGAGCTGGGGAGCCCAGAGTGAAGGCAGAGGTGGTGGTGAAGGAGGAAGAGGATGGCAGCAGAGTTGAAGTTCCAAAGGTGCCAGGATCCAGCTCTGCTCGTCTCACAGCTCTGTGGGAATCCGTGCAATGCCATCCCCAAAGCCTCAGGGCTCTCTTTTCCCAGCCTGGTGCTGTCACACCACAGACAGCCTGTAAAAGCAAGCTTTGGTGCCCCGTTCCCACGAACAAAGCCCTCACCAACAAACAGCACATCCCAGGGAAGCTCAGCTTTGCCGGAGCTGCTCCCAGCCAGCACTTTGCAAATCCACACCTCATCTTCTATGCCATTTAAATGATCTACCATCTTTAGCAGGGCTGAGCCTCTCCGGAGCCTGTATCCAAGGCAACGAGAGCTACCAGGGAAAAAAAAACCCAACAGATCCAAGAAGTTATTAAAATCACAATCTCCTTTCCGAGATAATGAGCGCGCGTTCCGCCGGCTCCGGCTCCGCGGGCTGGCTCCCAAACACCTCCCTGGCCACGGCCCAAACACCAGCCTGGTTGGAGGCACTTCAGCTCCTGAAGTCACCCGGCAGCACCTCCAGACCTCAGCCCAAACCCAGGATTTATTCAGCGCCCGAGGAAGCTCCAGAGCAGGACAGCGGCGTTCCCGAGCCTTGGGAAGGGTCCTGGATTTCGGACACACAGACACCTGGAGAGTTTTAAGGTGTTGAGGAGCCAGTAGGTTTGCAAAGAGGAAAATGGAATGCTGCCCTCGTGGTGCCACGGATTCCTGTGCCACGGACCAGGGTCCGTCCCTTGGCACGTTCCTCCCTTTTCCACGCGGCAGGAGCGAGCAGGGAGATGTGCTGGGCCCAGACTGGGCACACCGAGGGTGTGCAGAGCTCAGGCCGTGCCCTGAGCACCCCCAGGAACACCCCAAACCAGGGGGGATTTGTAGGCAGAGGTGAGGGCTCAGGGCTGGTGGCTGTGACCGCTCTCCCCGCGCCGCCTCCGAGCCCGGAGTGAATCTCCCCCCGTGTGCGCTGCCAGCACTTCCCAAATCCCGGGATCAGGAGAACACCTTGGCACGAGGAGAAACCTCCTGGAGCGGGGCTGAGAGGAAGATCCCGGGGTCATTTGTTGGGATGTCTGGGGGGACTCTGGAGTTCCATCCCAGGACAATCCCCCGCTGACTCCAGGCGCAAGGACGGCTTCGCCTCGCAAGCTCCAAGCCAAAATCCGGGCTTATCTTTGCTCCCCTCCCTCTCTCCGGAGTGATGCACGACGTTAAAGACTCGATTTGCAAAGAGACTGTGCAAACATTTCCCTTCATCCATCCCTGTGTTTGAGCTGCTCCGAGATTTTAAAGCAAAACGCTGATCTCTCCCAGGATTTGCGCTGAAACCAACGGAATCGGCTGAGCATCAGCTCCGTAAATTGCCTCCTCATCTGCTCAAAAAGGGAGTGGGTTCTCCCCAGAATAAGCCCATGAGCAGCCAGAGAGTGGAGGTGACCACTGGAAGGGCTGCCAGCGACCCCAGCAAACCCACGGAAAGTCCCAGTGCTGAATTCCCAGGAATAAAGAGATTTTTGTGGGTGTTGAGTTTCGTCACAAATATTTACAGAGACACAGTGACCGGGTTCTAAACAGATCCAGGTAATTAACAGGTAATTAATGCCTGGTATTAACGTGCAGGCTGACATCTAAACCTCTCCCCCTGGTCTGAACTGTGGCAGCTCCACCAAAGCCACCCCTGCAGATCCACATCTCCCAGTACAGCTGCTGGCACAGCTCCGTGATGGGCACCAGAGCAATTTGTACCAGCACAGAGCACCCTTGTACCAGCAAAATGCATCTGCACAGACTCTGTCTTGTACAATTACAGCAGCAAAACAACTGGGACGTTTTATGACATTCCTCAGCTTGCAAAATTCTACCAGGATGGCTTTGAAAATGATGATTAACCAAAATTCACAGCCTCGATCACCAAATCATTAATTCACTGGGTTTTAGTGTATTTTTCAAATGAAATGTTCAGCAAAGGGTATTTATTTGTTCGTCATTGCTTTCTAGCTGTAAAAATAATCAAATTAAATTCCACTCTCAAATTCAAACAAGACTTTAGAGGTAGAGACAGTCAAAAGAAGCGGAGGAGAAGGGCACAGATGTTCACGGCCTTTGCCCGCCCCTTTCAGATCAAAACTCCAGGCTTTGATCACTGGTTTAGTTTATCAAATCCTGCCTGAGCAACAGGAACAAAAACCTCTCATCAGGAAAGTCTGGACCTTTTTTCTGGGTTTTCCCTCTGTCCAAAATCAAAGTTTTGGTGGCAGTACTTGTCAGGCAACGCGTCAGCCCCGTCGTGCCGCAGCACCAGCTTCCACCAGCACAAGCCCTGTTTCTCTAAAGAGAAGATCACAGCAACACCCCAAAGGCCCAAACCTCTATTTGTTTGTCTTCCTTTCATCCTCCCCGAGTTAAAATATTTATGAGGCTTCTCTAAACTGCAGGCCTGGAGCATTTATATGTGCTGGGTTAAACACCCACGCAGCCGCTTGGAGCCGGGCTTTGGGCTCTGCTGCCCCTCCAGCCTCGCCATCCACCCACGCTGGCACGGCCCTGAGCTTTCCCCTTCCTCCTCCCTCAGTCCCTTCCTGGATCCCAGCACCCAGGGATGGGCTCTGCACTGCTCTGGCACAAGGAGCACCAGCCCATGGTGCCCCAGTGGCATCCTGGGCAGGTCGGTGATGGGGGCAAAGGGGAGGGAAATGCAAACCCGCTGCCCACCGAGGGCATCTTCCAAGAAGCCTCTGAGTCTCCTGTCTCAAGCCTGACTGGATGCTGAACTTACTGGAAAGCAAATACAGTGGAACAAAGCGAGGGGACACGTCCCACCACTGCCCCCAGTTGGCCACTGCCCAGGGGAGCAGCATTTGCAGCCCAAGCTTTGCAGAGGGGACGGTGGTTTGGGATGCTCAGCCACGTGCCTGTGACTGAAGTCATTTCCTCGGCCCTCGGACACTGGCAAGGCTCCCAAGGAACCAGGAGAGGTCTGCCCTGCAAGGGGCAGGAGGGAGATTTTCATGTTCCTTTTCCTTTTCTTAAAGGGATGCAAATAAGGAAAGCAGCTGCAATCAGGCTGGGCCCCAGGACAGCTTCTCTGGAGCTTATTCTCTTCTCCATGGGGGTTTGATGAAGGCAAACTTTCCCAACTCACTGCAGCACATGAGGAAAGAACCTGTTTCCAAGGAAACAGGGATCTTTTGCATGTCCAGCATGTGGTCAGACATGGAGAAAGGTTGTGAAGTCAGAGCCTGCCTTCCTTCCCTGCCTCCTTCCCAGGCAGGCACGGAGCATCCCCAGCACACAGCAGTGCTTCCCTGCACTCATGGGGTGCTTGTTTGGATTTGGAGAGCCAGGAGATGGGCAGTGTCCACCTCTGCATCACCCCTAAATTTTAGGGACCTCAGCATCCCCCAGAAGAGCAACACCCACAACCACAAGGAGGCTGATAATCCAGGCAGGACTGGGTTACTCATTCCCCTGTCCTGCCTGGACAAACCAGGAGCCAAGCCCGAGATTCTACCACCTCTCCAGGCAGAAGGAGGGAGCAGGAGCCTTTCACTGCCCCAGGACTGAGCGAGGAAGGTGCCCCAGGAAGGTTTCCCAGGAAGGTGTCCCAGGAAGGTGTCCCAGAAGGTGTCCCAGGAAGGTGTCCCAGGAAGGTGTCCCAGGAAGGTGACACAGGAAGGTGACAGCTGGAGGCTGCAGCACCAAGGGCCATGTCACCTGTACACCACAGCACAACCTGTGAGCTGGGGAGATGCCCAGGGCCTGGTGTGAGGAGCCCCTGCGAGGCTGTGCCGCGCTCCCAGGCGGCCACAGGGCACGGGGCTGCCTCTTTAATCACCTTTTGGGGCCACCTCGGTGCTCTGCCACCCCCAGCAGGTAACAGCAGAGCTCAGCAGCTCCTGCCCAGGGAGGGGCTGCAGCAGATGTGATCCCTGCTCCCTCCTGCGGGGAGGTTCCTGGCTCCGAGAGCCGCCTGCGATTCCAAACCCGGCTGCATCTGCAGCTCCCGCGTTCGCCGCCTGTGTCTATAATTAATTAATGTTTGTACAGTGCTTTTAAGATAAAGTGGCGTATAAGTACCGACTATCATTATTATTAGCCCCATCGTGATTCAAAGCCATCAAAAGGCAGGAAATTGGGGGGTTGAAGAGCCTGGCAGGCTGGTCACACAGCGCTGCTCCATCCCGGGGCTTCGCGCTCGGCAGAGCAAGTCAGGTCACAAACATCAACCGGCGATTTGCAGACTTAGCCCAGAACTTACTGACTTTTGCATCTTGAAGGGAGAAATCTCTCACGAAAGGGACCTTTGTCAGGGAGTCAGGAAATAAAAACACTCCTTAATGCATCAGTTCAAGGGACCTTCATGGCCCCTTCCCAGGCGTGAGCGCCCGGCTGGGGGTCAGCAGGGCCTGCCCCCAAGGCAGGGGTTTGTCCCCTCCCTGTTCCCGCTGCCAGCACTGAAAATTGACCACAAACCCACTAATTTTAGCTGAGTTCATTTCAAAATGCCAACCTCTAAGAGGCCTAATCAGCGAGGGGGAAGGGGGATGGGGATGTCGGGAGCTTTGATTTCACTCGGTTCAGCCAACCCTGAGGAGAGTCTGGAGCTCTCTGTTAGTGACACACCTTCAATCTGACTCCAAATTTGAGTCAGGAACACTAAGGAAGGCCTGTTAATGCCAGGCCCTCGAGGCAAGGTACTAACTGGGGGCTTTAGTGGGTGAGGTTGGGGATGAACAACCTCCTGGCCAAACCAGGAGCTGGAGGCTGAGCACCCACCAGGGCAGGGCACGGCTCACCTGGCGCAAAAGGGGCGTCAGAAATGTCGTGGAACTGCTCTTGCACCCCCTCAATGGGAGTTCTGTGCCAAAGCAGAAAGAAAGAAGGAAAGAGGGAGAGGAGAAGGGAGAAGGGAGGGCTGAGGAAGCGGAGGCTGCTGCGTCCTGCCCCTCAGCCAAGGCTGGCACAGACGGGCTGTGAGCTCTGCCAGGTCCCCACCTTGTGCCTCACCTGCTGCTCTCCACCTGGTCACTGGCAAAAAGAGAATTATTTATTCCTTCTGCTTCCAGAGCTGCTTTTATCCTGCTTCAAACTTTTCTGTCTTTTCCTTTCTGTCCTGCAGGACACCGGATCAGCACAGGCATGGGACCATCTCCCCTCCCTGCCTCCAGACCCCTGATCTGGAGCTCAGACAGACACAGCCAAGTCCTGCCAACAACCCCTGCAGTCCCTTTTTCCACCTCTCCCACATCTCAAGCTGTTTCCAACCTGTGGTCCATAAAACCTGCTCTCTCTCTCTCTCTGTAGCACCAGGATCAGCGTGGGACTGCAAAGAGGTTTGGAGAAGGTGAGAACCTTCCTCTGCACCCCCAGGGAGGCACCACCTTGTAGGACCCTGGACATCCCAGCTGAGCTACTGGTCCTTCTCAGCTGCTGTGGCACTCCTGGTACTGGGCAGGCACCAGTGGGACTGAGAAGGCAAAGCCAGGTGGTGGCAGCTCCTGGGGTTCCCTCCCTGCCTCTGCTCTACTTTTTTTCCTTCCAGCAAACCCTTTCTAGAAAGAGCTACAAAATGTTTCTGGATTTCTTGGATTTCTTTGAGTCACTGCTGCAAACTTTTGCTGGATTATTCCCAAAGCCTGTTTTTGTCTTCAAAACATTCCCAGGGATGTTTTTTTTGAACACTTTCTGAAGTGTCCAGTGGTTAACTGCCTTTTCTGCTTAAGAACTCACCGTTAGGATTGGGTTGGATGGTTTGAATTTCCCTGTTCATTATTTTAACCCCTCTATGCTGTATTTTCACACCCTGCTGGGTTCCTGGGAGCAGGAGCAGGGGGCTGCAGTGGGACTGGGGGGCTGTACTGGGCTCCCCTTCTCATTCCCATGTTCTCTGCTTTGGTGTGTCCCCAACCAACGGGGACACACCACCAATGAAAGCCACTCCCAGCCGGGGCAGTGCCGGTGACACCCACCCCCAAACAGGGGGATGGCAAATCATCCCAAAGCTTCAGAGCCTTGGAAAGCTTCAACAAGAGAGTGAGAAAGAAAAGACTTAATCAGTTCTGCTTTGGAGCTGCCTCACATTTGTAATTCAATCAAACCTCCCATAGCAGGAAGGATGTCTTTCTGATATTCGCAGGAGCTTTCCAGGGGCTATAATCTCTGAGAGATTTATTCATACTTTCTGCATTAGCTTAAGACTATTTTGGAAGACACATCTCTCCCTCCCTCCCATCAGCAGAGCTCCAGAGGAGGCATTAATATTCAAACAATTCAATTACTGTGGCTCGAGGAGGGCTGCTGGTTACGCCGTGCCCTGCCAGCCCCCGGCTCTGCCCCGACATCCCCCAGCCTCCTTCTTGAGGACCTGGCTGAAAAATTCAACAGCCCACCCTCTTCCTCCTGCCCCACTAACCCCAAGCTCCTCACACCAAGTCCCAGAATCACAGAATCCAGACTGGTTTGGGTTGGACCATCTCACTCCACCCCCTGCCATGGGCAGGGACACCTTCCACAGGTTGCTCCAAGCCCTGTCCAGCCTGGCCTGGAAGAGGCAGCACCCCGGGATTCCAGGGCTGTCTGCACAGACACGGGGCTCTGAGCTTAGAAAATCCTAAATCCCCCTGTGGGAATGGCCCAGCCCCTCACCCAGCAGCACTGGGCAGAAAGCAGCTGGACCCAGGCTGGGAGGAGGAGGAGGAGGAGGACAGGGAGTACTTTACACTTCAAAGGACACATCATCTCCTTGCTTCCCAAGATCACAAGGAAGAGGGAACAGCAAGGCTAGAGGATAGATTAACCTTCCTTCTCCCTCCTGCTTCCTTGTTCTATCCAACCCATCCTTCACACAGCAGCTAATTAAACATGAAACGAGCAGAGGGGGTGCTGAGCTCACCAGCTCAGCCCTCCGTGCGCGATCCTGCTCCTCCAGCCCGGCAGCAGGGAATGCCCTGGAGCTGATGGTGCTGCAGGGAGAGCCACAGCCTGCCTGGCACACTCCTGCCCTGTGTGCCCAGCATAAAATGGACCCTTGGAATCATGGAATGGAGGGGCCAAACCATCCCACCCACACAGCCAGGCCGGGGATGCTCTCGGGATCCTCACCCTGCTGACCTCCCTGCTCCCTCCTGGGGAACAAAGAGGCAAAGTGGGACAAGATCTCCAGGAGAAGAACAGCTTCCCTTTTGAAGCACAGTGTATTGTTACTTCTCAGGGAGAGTCTAGAATACAACTTGCTGCTCCCCACGTCGACACCTCGGCGTGTTTGTTGTCAGAGGGGCAGCTCTGCACAAATGAGCCACTCCTGCCACTGCAGATTTGGTTGCTTAGAAGAAAAGCAGGAAGGTTTTTTTTTTTTCTATTACTGCCATCCAGCCCACTTTCTCCAGTTCCAAGCCTTGCTCTCCCTCCCTCAAACATCAATGCTTCGCCTCAAAAATGCCTTTGCTACAAATTTCCAGCCTTTGTCTGGAAACAAGGCAGAACTTCATCAGAACAATCAGGGTTTGGGGTTTTTTTTGTGTGCTAAAAACTTACTTATCTTGTTCTAGTTCTGAGTGGGGCTTTCTAAGGATTGTCTAGATCTGATTAATCCACAAATCAAGTCAGCCCACACATCTGCTGGTGGCTGAGGCCAAGCCTGGTGGTGCTCAGGGTGGAAATGCCCCTTCAGGTCTGTGCCCACCTGGCTCAGCTGCTCCTGAGGGAGAACTCTTTAATGCCAAGCTCTGCAAACACAGAGGGGGGGGTCCTGCAAGGCAGCCCAATGACCTCGGAAAAGACAACAGGAATGACTTCACTGGAACAGAAACAAGGGACTGAGCTGCATCAACAACAGGAAATTGCTCAGAGAAAGAGCTTGCAATAACAGGCAGATCTCCTGTCCCACTGCAACTGGGGATTAAGTGTGAATGTAGATAGGGGATAAACATGCAGAGCTGATCTGAAAGCCAAAAATTTACCTAAAAACTGTTTTACTCTCTCCAATCCCCCTTTATCTGCTCTGATCTCCAAGAGACTTGCTGGTTGCACCCAGTGGATGTGAAGAATCTGCTAAGGGGGAAAGGCAGAACTGGCAGCACCAGCTCGTGTGCCCCAGAGGTGCAGCACATCTGGAAAGGAGCACTGGCACCCTCTGGGAGCTGCTCAGGCTCCCAGCAGAGCTTCCTCTCAGGAACAAAGCTTTCTGAGCCTCAGCAGCAAGTTCAACCCCTCTCCCTGATCTCTCACAGAGCAGGGGGATGTTTCCAGAGAGTGCCCCAAACCATGGAAAACAGATTCCATGATTGCACCCAATTACCCCTGGAGAAGAGAAGCACTGGATGAAGCCCAGGCCCAGCTGAGCTCCTGAAAGACATTCTGTTTGGCAGAAAACAGCTTCTGTCAGCCTTGAGCATCCTCAAGGCTGAAGGTCCTGAGTTCACAAAGCCCTCTGGGTGTTCACACCGAGGTCTGATCCGAAGAGAAAAGTCTGATATTGTTCTAAGGCTCATCTCGACCTTCACGGGCCTTGAAGGTAAATTCACCCCCGCTTGATTCCGTCTTTACAATGCAATTATCAGCCCATTCTAATGAGCCTCCCCCCGGGCAGGGGCCCAGCGGGAGGCTCCTCATCCTCAGCCAGGTTGTTCAGTTCTGTGCAGGGGCCCTGAACGAGACTCAGCCTCTCCTTCACTTCACGGGTCAGTTCCAGCTCTTCCAGGCCTGGATGTGCAATCCTTTCAGAAACATTTGCCTGCCTAATGAGACACCTCCGTGCTCATCCCTGTGCTCTCAGGGCAGCAGAGTTTCCTGCAGCAGCTGACAAAGAGCTCGCCTTGTTCTCCATGTGTCTCCTGGCTGGTGGGGGCCAAGAAACAACCCAAAACTGTGGGCAGAGGGCTGTTGTTTCTGAAAGTGCTGGCTCCTGGCAGCTGTTCCCTTCTTACTGCCATCGACTGCTTTAGTCCTTGGTGAGGTTTCCCCTGATTTTTGGGACACTGAGCAGCAACAGCTCCAGAATATCCCCCAGCCTCGTGCCCGGAACGATGCCCGTCCCGGTGCCAGTGGCTCTGTTCCACTCCATCCAGCCCATTCTGCTTGGGCAGCAGGGAGACAGAAGCAATTACAGCCCTAATCAATAACATCCACAGCCCTCCCTGCTTCAAGCTACTTAATTGGCATCCTGGAGTCAGGGGGAAGGTCAGAGCAGGGCTGGGAAAGCGAAGGGAGGCAGAATCCCTGGGACAAAGCACAAACAAATCCCAGGGCAGGAGGTGCTGCTTCAAACCAGGATCTGTTCGATGCCAGCAGGGAGGCAGAGATGGGAGGGGACCCAGGTTTGGTGCCCCAGGTGAGGACAAACCCTCCTGACCCAGAGCTGGCCAGGTGTGCTCTGCTTAAAGCATCTCCCAAACACCCTTTGGTACCGTTCTCTGGGGATGTTTCCAGGCTCCAACTTTTCTTGACGTTAAGGGATAGAAAAAGAAACTCAGCAACCCCCTAAAAGGGATGATTTTGTTTAAATCCCCTCCAGAATTGTGGTTTCATGCCAAGAGACCTCGGACTCCGAGCAGGACATCTTTTTTTTTCCATGAAGATGACAGTTCCACTGAACCAGCACTCTCCATGCAGAAAAGAGGGCGTGGGAATATCTGAACTGACACGAGGGGCTTCTCTGTGAAACATTCCCAAGGGTGGGCTTAAGCCTACTCATGCTCCACGTGTGGTCCCAGCCTGCAAACTCCAGGGGAGCGTAACAAATGAGCCTGAAAACCTCAACAGACCCACAGGTCAGACCCCATCCTTCACAGGCTGCCTCATTTCCCACTGAAAGCGAGGCTGGGGATCCATCCTGAGCTTTCCTGGTGCAGGTGCCACGTTCACCAGTGACCTCCTGCATTTTGACTTTAACTGTCCCACCTTGGGGGAGACATGAAGCAAAACTCTGCTCCTTCTCCCTGCCTCTCCCTGGTTCCCTGGGATCTCAGCTCCCAGACAGCACTAAGTGGGATGTGTCAGAGTGCTGGAGCTGTTACTGCTCACAGACGTGTTGCTGCGCTCGGCTTGTCATGCCAGCCTCCACCTGGGAGATAAATAGGCAGAAATTAGAGGCAGATAGGAAAAAGATATCTTAATATATCAAGCTGTAAGAGAGAGGCAGCTCCAGAGGGCCCGTGAGACGGAGCAGCAGCAGCCCCTGGGTAAACCCAACTCCTGCAGGGCCCAGAGCCCTGGTGGGCTGAGCTCAGCTGGAAGAGGATCCTCAGCAGATGGAGCTGCACAAAACCCCCAGGATGAGGGTGACAGGGTCATTCCCATCAGTGCTGCCAGGGCAGATTTGCTGTCACTGCACTGAGCACCAGGGTGAGGAAGCCCTGGGGTTCCACCAAGCCACGGGGTGGGACACAGGAGCCACAACACGAAGTGCTGCTGGAGCAGGAGGGTCCTTCAGAGAAGGAATTATTGATCCCTGAGCTTATTGTACAGGCTGGCATGATTTATTTAAGCATTTGCCAATAAACACTGGAATGGGAGGCTGTTTTTCCAACATTCCCACAGTGGAGCACTAGAGGAAACAATAACCAGCCCCAGGATTGTTACTGTGGGACTTCTGCTGCCAATTACACTGAGTTACAAGGTTCAGTTATGGGATATAAAATAATTAACTTCATAGGGTCCAAGAAGAATTGCTTGCTCTGTATGAAGGATCTTCCTCCTCTTTTTATGCCAACACAATGTATAATGACTGGAGTTTGAAAAAAAAAACCCTGTGTTCTCCAAAGAACACATAATTTCATCACTTTCCCTGCTCACCACCGTTTTAATAACAAAAACAGGCTGTCAGGGTCACAGACCCCAGGTGAACATTCCCTTCCTGCCCAACAGCCCTGTGGCAGGAACAGGACTTTCATCCAGAAGAGCACTGCACAAAAAACAAAGTGCATTTCAGCAACAGCTCTTGGAAGCTCGTCATGGAGGCTTTCGCTTGATGAAAATAAAAATCAAATTAAAGATCCGCAAATTCTTCCTTGGGATTTTTCGAGTGATGAGATTTAATTAAAAGCAAGAGAGGAAAAAGAACAGCATTGTATGGACTAAGATGAATTAGCCAGAAAGTGAACTGCATTCAGGTCAGCACAGCCTGGAAGGAAAAATAAGGAGCAGTGAGCCCTGGTGGGGTCTTATTTCTCTCAGGGCCAGGTTGTGAGCCTGGTCAGAGCAGTCTGGGGTCTTGCTGCAGACTGGAGGAGTCTCCTCCTGCTCCTCTGGTCTAACTGGGATGGAGAGGGGATAAGGGATGGGACACAGCCAAAAAGGTGTCCCAGCATCCTGGTGCTGCAGGTAGTACAGCTATTAACAAAACCTGCTGCAGTGGAACAAAACCCCACAAATCTTGGAATCATGGAATTGTTTGGGTAGAAAAGGACTTTAAAAACATCCAGTTCCCCCCCTTCCACTAGCCCAGGTTGCTCCAACCTGGCCTTGGACACTCCCAGGGATGGGGCAGCCACAGCTTCTCTGGACAA
>JAWWES010000062.1:3481203-3491935 GCA_035583135.1 Lophotriccus pileatus
CACCCCCTGCCATGGGCAGGGACACCTTCCACTAGCCCAGGTTGCTCCAGCCTGGCCTTGGACACTCCCAGGGATGGAGCAGCCACAGCTTCTCTGGGAATTCCATCCCAGCCCCTCCCCACCCTCCCAGGGAAGGATTCCTTCCCAATATTTAACCTAAACTTCCCCTCTTCCAGTTCGAAATATATATATTTATACATATATTAACCCCAACTGAGCACTTCCAGCCCTCAACAAATATCTGAGACGTGCAGCTGAAGGACCAGATTATGTTTTGGATCCAAACTAGGTCGCGTTTCCTTCTAAAGCCAAAAATAAGCTCTTGTTCCAAAGCCACAGGATAAACAGCAGCCTTTCCATCATCATGGAGCATTCTTCAGCCTGATGTTCCTTTCAGAGCACAGACCCTCTCATGCATAAATGCCATGGTAGGACAAGGAGCCAGGAGTGGCGGGTTAATGTAATAATGTTTTGCAAAATGAGAAAAATAATCAAATACGCCCTCAAATGGAAATGTTGGCATTCACTCCCAACAGTGCAGTGTCACAAAAAAGGAGATTATAATTACCTCCAAGGCTCACAACAGCAAATGCAGCTTCCCATGGGAGTTTTACCTCCATAAATTAAAATATATCCTGATTTACAAGTGTTGGCTCCATTAAGCCCTATGGAGGTCCTGCCACAACCCTGTGAGGTGTGAAGCCCATAATCCCACACCCAGACCTGGCAGCACTCGGGCTGTGGGGTCTTCCCAGCTGAGCAGCAAGGAAAGCTCTGCATCCAAGTGCGATTCCTGCACTTTAAGCCCAGGTGGGGATTGCTGAGCAGGACTGAGAGGGCACCACGTGAGCCCCCCTTCACTCAGGGCTGTGGAACTGAACAAAAACCCCCCAGCAAAACAGAACCATCCAGCAGTTCCCTTCCCTCCCCGTGCTCACCTACAGATTCCAACACTGCAGGAAGAATCTGCAGGTAATTGTGTGGCTTTTTCTCCTTTGACTCATCTCCAGCTGCAGCCCCAGCACCAATCTGGGTGTTTACAGAGGCGTTTTGCTCACTCCATTGAGTCACCGTGCCGGTGTGTTTTTCCAGGTCCTGACTCCCCTCTGGGATTTTGGAGAGGCTGCTGGCTCTGGGCTCTTTGGAGCAGGCACTTAATGAACCATCCAACCTTACCCTGCTCTTTTATTTGCAAATCCACAAGGGGATGTGAAGAGTTTTTGAGTCATCTCTTACTCAGCTCCTCGCCCAGCCCGAGAGCCCGGAGGGCAACAGCTGGAGAGAGAGTGAGTTATTCTGGATGATGGAGGATAAACTGTCATAGCAGGAAGGTCTGAGACTCCAGGCACCGTCAGTCCTTGCAGAGGTTACTTAATTTAAAGGAAAAGTGTATCACCCACCAGGAGGGAGGCAGGAGGATCTACCTTTGCTTGCTGCAGCCCTGGAAGGAGCGAGGGAGCAGAAGGGTCTCCTGCAACTGGGAGCAAGTGGAAGCCAGTGCTGGAGAGCCAGCGTGGAACCAAGAGCACAGCACAGGCTTCGTTCTTGGCAGGGATTTGCCCTGGAAATATTTAGCCATGATTGCAGCAGGTGTCGGAACAAACCCCTTCAATTAGATCAAGGCCTTGAGAGACTCGCCAGGCAGGATGATAAAATCGAGAGCCATTTCATGCCAGACCCGCTTGAATCTGGCTCTGCTGGGCCTCAAGCTCTGACAGATCCCAGTTCATCCCACTGGTGTGTTTTACTCAAGGTCAAGCTCCTCGTTCCTATTGCTTTTCTCCTCCTGACATTTCAAAAATAACCAGCTGTAGCAAAACTTCCATTCCCCCAGTCTTCCTCATTGCTGCTTCTTTGGATTCAAATAAAAACCCTGCCTTTCCCACACAGCTCAGTGTCCTACACCCACCAACCAGCGGAAAGAACCCTTTTCTTATATTAAAACAAAAGTACAATCAAATAGTGCTTTTCTGGATGCCTGCTCACTCTCCTCGGTAGGAAATTAATATCAGGCAAGAGTCTTGCTCAACTCCAAGGCCTGACAAACTTTTCACCCTGTAATCATTTTTCAGAGGAAGGGAAAACAAAATATATAAAAGAGACAAATGGAAATATCACGAATCCCATCACGGCCGGCGAGGGAAGGGCAATAAAGAGAGCGATGACTGAGTGCAATTTTTCGGCAATGACTCTGCTCAAGTTCTCTTTATCTGCTGAGCTTTCCAGCCCACTGCCTCACCTGGGAGGGAAGGAGCTCTGCTGAAAAGGTCTGCTTCCACTTCCAGGAGGTTTCCCATCCGTTACAGTCCATGCTCGAGGAGCAGAACGGAGCAAAGCGGGCGGGGACGGTCGGAGAAGCTGAGCCTGCCCCATCCCTGGGAGTGTCCAAAGCCAGGTTGGAGCAACCTGGGCTAGTGGAAGGTGTCCCTTCCCATGGCAGGGGGGTGGAAAAAGCTGTTTTTAAGGCCCTTTCCAACCCAAACCATTCCATGATTCTATGATTCGTGGGGTTTTGTTAATACAGAATCACAGAGTCATTAAGGCTGGAAAAGACCTCCAAGATCAGCAAGTCCAAGCTTGAACCAAATCCCACCATACCCACCAATGTGAGGAATTTTTGCCCTCTAGGGAAAAGATTGCCAATTTTTGTGGCAACAGAAGATTTTTATGAGAATTAAAAGCCAGCACAGCGAGTATCAGACACTCACACACCATTTACACCCTGTTACTGGGCTCAACCACGGGCTGAGCTGCAATGCTTTGATGAATTGGGGTTCTGCAGAAAGAATATAATCTCTCCTCTCCTACCACAGCCTCATTAAAGCATTATTGATTCAGCTACAAGCAGGAACCACCACTAAATCAGCCCTGCAATTATGCTGTGTCCACCTCTGCAGAGGAGACGCTCGCTGGGTGTCCTCTCTCCAAGCCCGCGGGTGGCAGAGGAGCAAAGCTGCAAAGAAACAACCCCCTCCTCCCAAAAAAAAACCCCTAAAATCCCCAAACCTCATTTCATAATAGTCAGCAACCAACCCTGTCAGCAAATTTTTAATATCCACCAGTTATAATTAGGGAAAAATAAATAAAAAAGGAAAAAAGTTCTTCTCTCCGCGGTCCCCCCTCGCTCTGTCACTCAAGCATCAGCTACAAGATCAACCAGACCTTCATCCAAGTGCTTGGCACCTTTCTTGCAGAAGGATTCAAGTGCTCTGACAAAGAAAAGCTGGTTTTAATTTTATTTGTTTGTTTTAAGCCTTGCTTCTTGAAGAATATTCGTCTCAGTGGCTAAAAACCTGTTGCAAAGCAGAAAAAGCAGCAACACTTGCTGGGGAAAGCAGCAGAAAAAAAACTTCCCAGGAACCCAAATGATTGATTCTCTCTGTGGCCCTTCAGACTCCTCTTCTATTAAAAAAATGGGTGAAGTTTAGCCCTCTGAAAATTAATTGCTGACAAGTTCCCCCTGCGATGCATCTCCCCAGAGGTTTTGCTGGCAGCTCTGCACATCTGGAGAGAGCAGCGTCTGCTGGCCATAAATCCAGCCCTGCTCCCCCGAGCCACGTGTGCCTCTCCTCCCATCTATATTCCAAATGGAATGAGGGCCAGCTGCACAGGCAGGGGGAGAGGGAATTACCCAGGCCCTTCCCAGCAGCCCCAGCTGGGGAGAGGGGCGAAGATGAGACGCTGCAAGAGCTTATGGATGGTTTGGGACGACCAGCAGAAAGCCCAGACCATAAAAATCACTGAAATTCCTGCTTTGTGCATGCATTTTAAACCTCCTCCAGCTTCCATCATCGTTCCAGCTCTTCCCCTCTTCCCCCTCCCCTTCAGTCTGGAAGTAAAAGGCAAAAAAAGCTGGGTTTGAAGGGAAATAAAAAGCCACCATCACCAAGCAAAAGGCTCAGCGAGCTCAAAACTCCTTTTGTTCCTTTGAATGGGGCAGGAAGAGAAGTGATGCATGAAAAATGGAACAAGGTGTCAGTATTTATATCCACAAAGCCAAGGCAAAGGAACAGCTCCTTGATAATGGCTTTCCTGCCACCAGCCTGGGAGAGCTCAAAGGGAAGGATAAAAGCAGGGCACGATCCAAGCAGCTCCTGCAGAGGGAGAATCTTGCTCCTCTCCTCTGAGGTGCATTATTTGGCAGAGATGGCCCTTGTTGGCCTGATGGGAATCTCAGGAGCTTGAGAGGAACCTGGGGACTAAAGATCTTGGGGATGTGGGATGGGAACAGCATCAGTCACGGGTGTGGATTTTTAACTGCCCCACAGCCACGGTCTGATGAGAATCCCTGAGCTCTGCCAGGCCCTGATGGGGAAAACAATCCTCAGCAAAGCAAAAGCATCATCCCTGTCCTGTTTGGAGTGTTGAGAGTGCCCCAAAGCCAGAATTTTTGGTCAAAACAAACCCCATGGCCCCTCTCAGCTGTGACATCCCCGTTTCCAGGGCTGAGGGGACCAGGGGAGTCCGACTCTCATTGTCCTGTTCCCTCCCCACAGAGAATTGCTGAGTTTTTTTAGGGTGAACAGCTCCTTCCTTTCCTACCTGCAAACTCTGCAGTGTTTTCCAGCAATAGCTGCCCCAGGAAGATAAACCAGACACATTTGTGCAGAAAGAATGACAGGATTAAGTTTTGTTTCATGTTTCCTTCCTCTCAGGTAATCTTGATGCCAAGAGGAGATGCAGATCCAGCAGGAGAGGAATGTGGCTCCACAATAACACAACAATAGGGAGGATCAAGCCATTTTAGGGGCAACAGCAATTTTACAAGGGGGAAAAAAACAACTTAAAATATAAATAGTTATAGCAGGAGCACATACCAAGGGAGCATATGGTACAGTCTATTTTACTAATTAGTTTTCAGACCCAGTTGTAGAAATTGGAGGTGATAAACAGCATTTCTCTCTCTCAGGATCCAACAATGTTGGTAACGCTCTAACAGAGTTGAGTAATTGCAGGAGAGTGTTCAGAGAGAGATCCAAAGTCACTATTTCTGTACAGTGTGTTTTTATTCCTGTAAGGGAGTAGTGACAGGCTCCATTCCTTCACAGGAGACAGATCACAGAATTACAGGATCATGGAATGGTTTGGGTGGGAAGGGACCTTAAATATCATGGGAAGGGACACCTTCACTAGCCCAGGTTGCTCCAACCTGGCCTTGGACACTCCCAGGGATGGGGCAGCCACAGCTTCTCTGGGCAAACCTGTGCCAGGGCCTGCCCACCCTCACAGGGAGGAATTTCTTCCCAATCTCCCACCTAACCCTGCCCTCTGGCAGTGGGAAGCCATTCCCTGTGTCCTGGCACTACAGTTCCTAATGAAGTGTCATTTGTAATTCATCTCACCCTGATTTTAAAGCTTGAGAGGTCCACAGACATCCCACCATGCCCAGACAGGCAGACATCCCATTCCTCATCCCCTGTATCTGGAGCACATTTCCCCAGCTCTCTGAGCAGCCCACGATGTTCATCCATCTTCAGCTCCCGTTTTGCAGAGCAGATAAAACAAAACGTTGCTGTTCCCACCTCTGCCTGGGATCACAGATGGTCTGTGACTCCTCAGGAGCATTAACAGCCCAACCAGGCCCCCCAGCCATCCATTATTCAGGGATGGGGAGGGACACACCGTGTTTAACCTCTCCCCAAATTCACTGCTGATATGGAATAACCACTTTGCAAAGGCAAGAGGAGGCAGGATTGCTCAGAACTCCCCTTTGCCAGCCCAAATGCACAGAGACAGAATTACAGAATCACTGAGGTTGGGAAAAAAACCTTCGAGATCATCAAGCCCCACCTTCGAAAATTCTCAAAATCTTTCAGTGCCACCCAAAAGAACTTTCCACAACCTTGCAAAAATGACCAGAACAGCATTTTCAGGTAAAAAAAACCCAGCAGTTTTGCACAGAAAGGATTTGTTGCCTTTTGTGTTGGAACAGGCAGCACGAAAAGAACTGGTTTGACATTAACAAAGGGAGGCATTTGGAGTTCAGTCAGAAACAAAGAATGGGTTTCCTTCCTGGTGGACCATGAAACACCACAGGGAAAACAGCTCTGCCACGAGGGGAAAACACTAAATTTAAAGATTTCTCTGTGAAAATGGCACCTCCATCCTCCCTGCAGCTCCAGAGCTGAACCAGCCCCAGCCCCTCCCGGCTGCAAAAAAGCTCCACACACGTCACAGCAGCCTCAGTGCTCAGGGCACCAGGGAGGAATGGCACTGGATCCCTGGGAAACCAGGTGCTTCAGGCAACTTATTCTATTTCAAGGAGAGGGAGCTGTACCAAAAAAATGTATAAAAATCAATGATTCTCACTTGAAAAATGGTCACAAGTCATAAATCCCATCTTGCAGCAGCACAGCTGGGCTCGGTCTCTGCTCCCTCCCGCTCTCTCTGGTTCCAGGGGTGTTGAGCTCCTTGATTTCAAACATATTTCAAAGCAGAATGAACCAGGCTGGTGCCAGCACATGGTGCCTCGATGCTGCTGTGCTAAACACCCAGAAGGGCAGAGGGGATGGGGTTCCATCTCCCCTCCTCAGAGCCTTGGGAGGGGACCTGCACCAGAGCCCCTGGGGCAGCAGCACCACACAGGGGTGCCCACCAGACCATATCAGGAGGGCATTCAGCACCCAAGGGTGGCTGCAGCTCTCAGCACTCCCATCACTCTGCTTTACCCTGCTCAGAGGCTCTCACTGCCCGCAGCAAAATCCCCTGCACCAAGAGCAGCATCTGCCAAAGCACCTCACCAGCCATTCAACCAGCCCTCCTGAGCCTGCCTGGCACAAACACGCACCTGGAGCCATTTCTGTGGAACCATTTCTTTTTATACCCAGCAGGAGAGAGCAGCTGTATTTTATAGAGGGTTTAAGCTTTATTGGGAGCAGTGAATTTATCTCATTGCAAGAGCACAGATCTGTTTCTCAACCCCCAAGAAAAGGCTGGAAAAGCGTCCGAGTGTCGTGGGGCAAACCCGCCGGTGACAGGCAGAGCTGGTGACGGTGCACACGTCCCCTCCTTAATTAAAAACCTACAGTAAAGAGAAATTTAAACCCATCTGCTTCTCTGCCTCACCTCCCTGGAGTGCTCCAGTGCAGATTAAGGTGAGAGGCACAGCTTGGTCGTGGCAGCCAGCCCGGGTGCTGTGGCTGCTCCGACACCGAGGGAGCCGGCAGCACCACGGGCAGAATGTCACCTCTGGAGTCAGAAACTTCACCACTGCAGCTCTGAAACGTGAGCAATAAAACAGCAGATGGAAGCAAGAGATCAAAGGGGCTGTGCTGCAGAGAGCTGGTTCCAGGAGAAGTTACTCAGCACCTTTCGCCGTGCGAAGCGTCTTATCGTGGCAGAGGGGTTGGACCAGAATCCCGGGATGGGTCGGGCTGGGAGGGATCACAGTGGCTCATCTGGTGCCACCTCCCTGCTCCAGCAGGGTCATCCCAGGGCACAAGACACAGGATTGTGTCCAGATGGGTCTGGAATATCCCCAGGGAGGACACCACCCCCTCTCTGGTCTCTGCTCAGGGCTGGGTCGTGTCCAGGTGGAGCTTCTGGGCATCAGTTCCTGCCCGTCCCTCCTGAGCCATTGCTGGGCCCCCCAGCAGAGCCTGGGCCATCCTCTGCCCCCTCCCTGCAGCCCCTGACACAGCCTGGGGAGGGCCCCTCTCAGGGGCTGCTCTGGAGGCTGAACAGCCCCAGCTCCCTCAGCCTTTGCTGCTCCCAGAGATGCTCCATCCCTGCAGCATCTTGGTATCCCTTAATCCATCCCCTGGGCCCACTCCATGTCCTGAGGAGCCCAGACCTGGACACAGAGCCCCAAGGACAGCACTGGCCAGGAGACAGGACACTGCAGATGGAAATCTGAGGTGCTGGCAGGTGATCACCCCCGTGCAGTTCAGCCCCTGCCTTCAGTCTTACAGCCACAGGCAGCTCCTCCAGCCTCACCCACCCTCCAACACCAGGCAGCAACACCCAACCCAGCCTCCTGCCCCAGCCCCGGAGGGGACAGCAGGGCCATTCACAAAGAACTGATTGCATCTGTCTTTGCACCCCCCCACCTTGCCCATGACATCACGTCTGGGGTTGATTTCAATCACAGCCCTATTTTCACACACAGCCCTGGCTATTTTTAGGGCTAAGTAAGTAAATGGCTCATAAATAGCTGCTTGATTCCTAGCCCTTTATATTGCTATTACCTGCCCTACTTCTCTCCCCTGAAACTTTTGTGCCTCCCTGGTGTCCACGTGTCACACCGGGCCGTGCCCTCAAGTGTTGTGGAAGGAGGGAATTCGAGCTCAAGTGGGAGGGAGGGAGAAGAACCAGGTTCCTGTAATTGCCTCAGCAAACAGCCCAACATGCACTTAGGCAGGAGCATTAGGGCTACCGTGTGACAGCTTAATTTCACACCACTCGTGATTAGACCTGGTGGGAAAATCGATTCCTCTCCCTCTGCTGCCCACATTCCAGTCCACAACAAACCACCCGAACTTGAAAATTTACGGGGAGAAATTAATGTCGATTGACACAGCTTGGGTTTCCTTCAGCTAATCAAAAGCAGCCTCCTAATTAAAGCAGTGTGTAAACAGGAGAGTGGAATTACGACCGCTGTCCTCTCTCTCGGTGCTTCCCACCTGGATGGATTTACCGCCCTGCTCAGCCTGGAGGAGGATGTTCTGCTCAGTAAAAGGGTGTGGAATATAACCTGCTGCAGGGTTCTGAACAGAGAGCAGCAGGGACAGGGGTGGGGGAAGGAAGGAGCTGTGTGATTTCTGCCCTTGAAAACGTGAATCAAAATCCCAAACCAACCCTTGGTGCAAGAAGTCGCGGTGAGGGCTGGCTGGGAACCACGACCCCTGACAAGCCCCTTCCCAGCACCAACTTTCTAACCCCAAGACCAAGAGCTGTTACGGCTCATCTGGGCTCCCTGTCCCAGAAAAAGCAGATCAACGACTTTCAAGGTGACAACTTTAGTTGTGTATTTATTCTTAAATATAGGGAGCTCTCCTAGAGAGGTGGCAAGTGACATTTGATGTGGCATCCTGCTTAAGCTGAGAAGGACTGCTTGATAGTTTGCAACTTACTGTAGATGTTTGCTTGTCAGGGAAGGCTACAAACCTATTTTAATTAAAAGTGGAGCTGGGGACTGACAGCTCAACTGAGCTGCTTTAAAAAGAAGTGCTGAGAAGAGTCTGGAGTGAGTTTTAAGTTTCTAAAATAGCCCCACGTTTTATATCAAAGGGAAACGGGAACATCCTTCAATGGCATTTTACACAGTCACCAAAGGACAATGGGCTGAAAGCAGGAGGGTCAGAGTAAGTCCCTTGGAATTAACTCTCCCCTGTTGGCTTTATCAGTGAGGTGCTGAGGGCTCCTCACACTCAGTCGTGTCTTCAAGAAGCACAAATCCCCTTCCCAACTCCCAGAACCGCAGTGCAGGGAGAGGGGGGAGAAAACGGGTTGTATTTGATACACTTAAACTGAATTTGGCACTGCAAGGAACAGCCTCTCTTTTCCACGGACACACCTCTTGCCCCAGCTCTCCAAGTCCCACCTAATTGAAACATAAAATCACACTTCAGATTTTTTTTTACAGCACATACAAATCCTGCTGCTCCTCCCGGAACCTCTGAACGCTCAGGAGGAGAGAGGGGGGGGATCAATAATTCTTCTATTAGATAATTGAAACATGCCTCTTGATTTACACTAATGCACTTGTTAAGCAATAAGTGATCGGGGCTGTGGGCAGGTCTGCATTGCTGGAGCTGGGATTTGATTAATGGCCTCAGCCCAGCTCAGCTCAGCTCAGCCCAGCTCTGTTTTTTGGGATGCCTTTACCCACCCAACCTCTACCTGTGCAGCAGGAGCCACCAGGGCTCCTCAGGGCAATAAGCCACTGGTACAACTGTTGGATTGAAGGGGTCATTCTCTCTATTTCATTTAAAAGCATCTCTTTAGAGCTCTGCCAGTGACAAAGGGCCCCAAAGGAGGCCCTTGTGCTCATCCCCCTTTCCCAGCTCCAGCTCTGCCTGCAGAGCAGGGCAGGTCCCAGGTTCAGTGGTGACACCTCAGCTCTGCAGCCCAGGAACCCCTGCCTGAAGCCCTCACCCAAAACCCAGAGCAGGACAGGGATTTTGGGCCCTGCAGGAAGGAGAGCCCTGGGAAGACGTTCCCCTGCCACACACCAAGCCCCAGCACCGAGCCAAGGAACGCGGCTCATCCAAGATACACCCCTTGGCACCGAGGGGAGGGGGCTGAGGCTGCCAAGGCCGGGATCACCACGTCTCCCCGTGTCCCCAGCTCTGCACCAGGGGACACTGCAGCACTGACGCTGTTCCAGCACGGCAGCTCAGCCCTGGCTCGGGGCTCGTTCTTGGTGCAGTTCTCATTGACTGCGTCACTCCTGGCTCCGGCTCGATCGGAAAGTTCAGTTCAATTGTACTTTCTGGAAGCTGAAGCCGTAATCGATGAGTGAGGAGGAGGCCTGGCTGTGCTCCAGCACAGGCACGAGTCACTCCCACCCGATGGGATGCAGCGGGATGTGTTTCGCGCTCATCAGAGCCTGACGCGGCTCCCCTGGGAGCAAACACCTCCAACACCTCCAGCACCTCCAACACCTCCAACACCTCCAGCATCTCCAGCACCTCCAGCATCTCCAGCACCTCCAACACCTCCAGCACCTCCAGCATCTCCAGCACCTCCAACACCTCCAACACCTCCAGCACCTCCAACACCTCCAACACCT
>JAWWES010000062.1:3500065-3510131 GCA_035583135.1 Lophotriccus pileatus
CTCCACCTGAACACCTTTTCCCCCTTTCTCCACAGGATCTCACCCTCTGGAATGACTCTGTGCAGTGAAATATCCGTATCTTAACACTTGGAAATCATTGCATTTTATTGGAAACCTCCTGGCTGTTTTATGGGCAGCTCTGCAGAGGCACTGACAGTAAAGGAGGAGGAAGAGGAATGTCTGAGAGGTGCTGAGCAGCTCCAGCTCCTGCCAACTCAGCTCTTCCCAAGGAAGCACTCAGCATCTGGCAGAATGGAGCTTTTGCATAATTTTTTTTTAAACTCTCCCCCTGCTTTTTGACAGTATAAATTAAGTTTAATAGCAGAGCAAGGGTGCAGTGCTGCTCAGGGCAGAGCGTGCTAATGAGCTGAGCATTGTGCTGCAAGAGCAGCCTCCCTGTCCACCTCCCCTCCCGCCTGTCTTGCATTTTAATACTTAATCTTTCCTAAAAATAGCCACAATTCTTAGTCCTTTTAATGTGCACTTCATAAAAAGTAGTTCTTAAAGATCTCTAAAAGCTTTGCTTTGGGTTTAATAAGCTGGATGAAGTGGTCATCTCAGCAGCTGGGAACAGAATCAGCCAGCTCCTGGTGCAGGAGCGATCCCAGAGATGGAATACAAACACGCCCCAACTGCCTACAGGGTAACACCACACACAGCTGCTTCAGTCAAATAATGAGGATAATAAATCAGGTGCCTGTTTAGCACCTTTTTCCCAGTTGCTGTTCTTCCACCAGAAAGGAAAGAAACAGGGGAGGAAAAACAAAAGACAGATGGAAGCTGAACTGGGACAGGGGAGCAGTGAAACCCACCTCAAGACGGATGAACCCAACCCAACCCAGTTGGGTTCTCTGGCCACTTCCACACTGGTGGGCTGTCCCAGGCTGTCCCAGGGTGCAGGATCAGGACAGCACCCGAGCCTGGCCTGTCTCTGAGCCCAGCTGAACAGCACAGCAGTGTCTGAGTGCTCCTGCAAGTCGCAGATCCGCAGACGGGAGCTCGGAGGGCCTGCCAGTGACTCACACTCGTGGAAATAAACGCCTCGGAACCAAGACTGGGGGAAAGATTAATCTCTTTAACTTCTCAGGAAGAAATTCAAAAGGTAATTTGATTACAGTGCACAAGCACTTTCACGGGAAGAAACTATCAGATACTGAGGGCTCTTTAATCTGGCAGAGATGAGCACAGACAGAATCTCTTAGTGGGAATTAAAGGCAGCCAAATTTGAATCCAAACTAATGTGTGGGTTTTTTTTAATGGGGTAGTGAATCACTGAACAACCTGGGAGTGGCAGACTTTGTCAGCTGGTTTTGGGGTCTCTTTGCAAGAGACTTTTTGTAGGGAGAAACTCACAGAAATCAGAGCAGGGATCTCCAGTTGCCAACAGCAACAGGGAGGACCTTCACCGAAGCATGAGGGCTTTGGACCCACCTGGTTTTATCTGGAGCAGATGAGATGCTCATACATTTATTTATGTTTGCAGAGCTGTGGGAAACTAATAAAGCTCAGGAATCTGCAGGCTGGGATGATGATCACTCCAGGAGAGGAGAAAGAATGGAAAAAAGGGCCCCAGCAGCCCCCCCAGCCACCCACCCAGCACACAGGGGATGCATCGTTCCAGATGTCCTGTTAACGATGCTCCCACTTGGGAGGACATCACTCAGGAACGGAGGCACTTCAGAACCCATTATTTCTCTCCCCAGCAAATTAGCAACCAAGAGTTTGGATGCTCATTGACAGGAACATCTTCGCATCCTTTATGTACTCCTGGGCGGCTTCCCCTGAATCCCGATCTCACATCATTTATTTAACTTCGAGAATGAAGTAATTAATACCAGGGAGTTCTGACTGCTTGGCAGGATATACTGTTACAGCTAACAAATTTTATGTCTTTAGGCTTCACAGCAGAGTTTGATTTAATTTGTCCCAAGGTTAAGAAAGACGGGGAGGAAATTTGATGGCTCTACATCACAAACCCACTGCAATTTATCACCTTCACCATGTGGCTTGGACAGACACCAGTTCCAAGTCAAGATGGTAGAGGTTTACTCAATCGTCTTTGCTTTAATCTTGCATTCATCCATTATCTGACTTCACACATCCCCAAACGTGTCCCCCTGCCCCTGGCACAGGGAGCTGCATCCAGATATCCCCAACACTGCCACCTTTCACACCTTTAGGAAGAGGGTCCCCAGAAGTTTGGAATTATCCAGTTCAGACATAATCCCAAGGAAAGGTAGGGGAACATCTTAACTGGCCTTTTCCCCTAAAAGTTCTGGTTTAACGGTATTTTAAAAAGTCAGGAAATTCAATAGAACGTTTTGAACTACGGGGTGGTTTGTTTTTTTTCTTAGTTTGGGTGAAAGTGAGGAAAGGGAACATGTTGCACACGGGCTGTTTCTTATTCACATCCAGATTGCTGGATAACACTTCTCTATGGTCGGGTTTCCTTCCTTAAATAACCAAAAAAACCCGGAATAATTTCTCTATTTCATTACAGGCTGATGTCTGCACCAGCAACGGAGCAAATCCAGGCACAGAGAGGAGTTTCCCCCCAGTTCCCAGAGCCAGCCTTGCAGAGCACCACCCCTTTGACCTTCAGGGCCTGAACTGGGGGAGCAACGAGGCTTCCCGAGCCCCAAATCCCAACAGTGGCACCGCCAGGATCTCCTGGAGCAAGGAGAACACCCAGCAGTTCCTGGGTCCTTCTCCTGGCCAGCGGGTCAGGCTCCGTTTCCAGAGCAGGGAAACATCCCAGCAGCTTCCAGGAGGACGTGCACGAGGCTCTGGCTCGTGAGCAGCATCAGAGAGCAATTATGCACCCAAAGAGCTCCCAGATGTGCAGTGAACGTGATCACAAAATGTCCCAGTTTATGGCATTTTCTCTCCCCCTCTCTCTCTCTCTCTTCTCTGTCATTGTCCTTTGGAAAGGGAACATAAGGAATAAAGCTCTATTTTTAGAAGCTAGCCTAGGTCCTAAAAAGCTGGAAAATTAGGCCCAGAGATTTCCTGGGCGTGAGGAGATCACACAGTCCAGCCCCACTCAAGCCTCCCTGGTGGGACAGACCCACTCTCAGTGGGGCTGGGGCTGTTCCCACTGGAGCAGCACAGGGGTGAAATCCAGGGAAGTAAACAAGATGGGAATGAAGGCAGACCTTCCCCAGGTTCACCTTCCCCTCTCCCTGACCTCTGAGAACCGAATTTGACTCTTATCCACGTGACAAATGCCTAAATTAACCAAGTCACAACGTCAGATTACAGAGATCACAGAGTCTAATGGAAAATCCAGATTAATGTCACCGGGGCTTCATTCTTAACACTCTGCTTTCTCTCCTGGAAAACTGTCTTGGACAACACACCTGGATGCCCTCAGCGAGAAACCACCACAGTTAAATCCCCATCAGTCTTCTCCCAAGCAGATTTTCCAGCAGAAGAGTAAATTCCACGAGGAGGAGCAGCTCTGTAACTCACAAGCCGCGCTGGAGCCAGCAAGGGCTCGTGTCCAGGATTCTGACTCTAATTACTCACACTGCCCCGCTCAGCCAGTTCCTCACAGGATTTATCTTGAAAGATGACACAAAATTACTTTTGCTGATCACTTAAAATAACTTTGGGAGCACCTGACAGATTAAATCTAAGGGCATGCAAGCGAGAGTGCGGGTCCTCAGTGGAATACAAGCCCCTGTTTCGTGGTTCTTTTGGGACCCAGAGGACCATTTATTGCGGTTTCCTCCTTCACCCTGTGGGCAACTCTCCAGCAGGAACCTCTGTGCCACCTGCTCCCTGCACAGGAACCTGCCACAAACCCCTGACTGATGTTTTTCCATCACAGACCGAGGCCAATGCTCGTGGTGGCTGCTCGTGCTCTTCCCCGTCAGCTCTTACACAAACCACCTCTCTGCTTGTTGGTCTTTTTATCTTGCTTAGTTCCTTGTCTCCCATAACATTTAGAGGCTTTTTGGGATACAAATAGTGTTGATTTGTATGTACAAGCACCTGGAACAAGGAGGGCTCTGGTCCCCAGTCCAAATAATAAATAATAGTTAATATAGTTTAGACATGACTGGCCAGTTTCTACCTAAAAATGTCAATAAAGCAGGGCCAAATTGATGCAAAGAGACATAAAATGTGAACTCCTTCAATACAGGCACTTATTTGTCTCCGTTTGTGAGGCCAGGAAGGAAAGAGCTGTTAGCAGTGAATAGTATTTTATTAGCATCATAAACCCCAAGAGCAAAGTTTGTGTCACAGAGAACTGCACATGCATTTGAAGCCTTAATTTATGGGCCTGACTCCTCTTGGGTTTTTTTTTTTTCTTCTCCAAGAAGAAAAAAACTCCAGGAAACTCCAACAAATTAGCAGTGGAAAATAAGTGAGGGTGGAAAAGCCAGCCTGGATTTGCTGGCTTTCCATGAACTGGAGCTCAGCAGTCAAGCAGCAGCTCTTCAGCTGGTGCAAAGATGCGTGGGGCAGGTTTTCCAGGAGGAAAGGTATTTGTGGCTCTGAAAAGTGAGGTAAACCTCAAATATGTCACAGCATAAACACAAAAGTTTGGGAGTTTGGGGAGGAACAGCCTTTGTTGGTAAAAATATTCCCCATGCCCTTGGCTTGAGCAAGGTCTGTGAACTCACACACCACTGCAGTGGCCACCAAGCTGGGCTGAAACAAGACCAGTGGGTTCAGCAGTTCCTCTCTGTCCTTCTGAAGGAGACAAGAACAATTTCCTTGTCCTGGAATGGCTGCAGGAAATGAAAAAGGATCATTCCACTTGCCTTCCACCTTGAAACTGCAAATATTCCCCCGTATAAAACCACCGTGTAGAAAAGTACCTTTGTCCTTCCCCCTCTTTTTGCAATCTCAACTTTTTACTTTTCCCCTCTCTTTCACAGCTTTTAACCTTGCCCAATTGTCCCTCTTAAACAATAATTAACTCCCTGCTTCAGCCCGGGAAGTGCTTTAAAGCTCCAGCAATTTTATTTTCTGGATGACACCGCAGGAGCCGACAGGAGGGAAAAATTAAATCAGGTTTCTCAAGAGTTGCCCCTCCAGAAGAACCATTAGTTGCCTCTCCCTGGTGAAAGGCGAGAGCTGCTGCCAGATCCGTGGAGTGATCTGACAGCAACCAGAAGTGTTTGCACAGTAATTAACTGGAAAAGAGGGGGAAGGAGTAAATAAACAAGCAGGCAAGGCTGTTGACTGCACTCCCCAAGAACTCTCTCTCCCAACAGACCCAGTGCCTTGAGTTTGTGCTTCCACACAACAAAACGATGGCTGGCGCTGGGCGACCCAGAAAAAGGAGCGGTAATGAGTTGCCTCCCTCGTGCTTTTGGGGCTGAGCACAACACAGGCAGCTCTGTGGACAGGGGTGGAAAAACCCAAGAGCAGCGTGCAGTGATAAGTGAGAGAGTGCTTGTTTTAATTACAAACCGGACCAAATACATTATAAATTCAATTACAGTGCCGCTCGCCGACAAGGAACTCAAAACACCCAGGCTATTAGTTGCACAAATTAACTGTAGGAGATAACAGGATTTGGGGGGAGCCACCCTGTACCCTCGCTGTAATGGAAACACGGAGGTCTGAAGGGAGGCAGAGTGTTCTGGGCACGGTCTGAGACACTCTCCTGCTCACCCAGCTTGGGAGAACCAGACAAGCAGCAGAACATTCACTCAGAGCGTTTTTCCCGTGCAAAGCTGCTCATTAAAATACCTGGATTTTGGAAGGGGGAGCCCTGCTCTACTGTAGGGGTGTTTCTGTGGTTACAATAAGCATTGACAGCAAACAAAACAGCCTCACCCTGAACAGCCCAGGGGCTACAGGTCATGCCAGGCACTGGAGTGCCCAGGGAAGCTGGATCTGCCCCTGACATGGACACAATTCCCCTGGGGATAAAAGGATGGCTCAGGTTTGGCAGGACTGAACCTACGAGCGAGATCTGAGCTGCTGAGTTCCCCCTTGCTCCCAGCTCTCTGCCTGGGGAAGATAACCCCAGGAGCCCAGGCATTATTAAATCACCTTCCTGCCTGTGCTCCTGCAGGGTCGATATCCCCCCTTCTCTCATCTCTCACCTAACCCAGCATGAATAATGCACGGGCTGCCGGTGGGGCAGTTGCCGGCTGGACCCCGGCCAGCCAAAGGGCTCTCTCTCTCAGCAGATCAAAAGCCAATCAAGTTCATTTCAATATTTATGTTTAATCCTTCACTCTGAGATGATAAATATTTCATGCTACGCCCTTACAGGAAAGCAGAGCCCGGCAAAGGCAGAGGAGGCCCCGGCGCAGACAGACAGACTCGCTCACGCTAATCCGCGCCCCGGCGGCCGCTGCTGCTCCTGTTCATTAATACACCTCAATCAACAGGGATTGTTTATTGGAGTCCTCCCAGAGCCTGCAGGGACAGAGGTCAGAGCTGAGCAGCACAGCAGGCACAAAGGCAGGTTTCGCTCCTGGGGGCTCTTCACCGAGGTGACGTTTCCTGGCACGGCGCGAACGTTCCGTGGCAGCGTCTGACGGTGCCCAAACACCCTGACTCCAAACACCCTGACTCCAAACACCTCGACTCCAAACACCCTCACTCCAAACACTGACTCCAAACACTCTGACTCCAAACACCCTCACTCCAAACACTCTGACTCCAAACACCCTCACTCCAAACACCCTGACTCCAAACACCCCGACTCCAAACACCCTGACTCCAAACACCCACTCCAAACACCCTGACTCCAAACACCCCGACTCCAAACACCCTCACTCCAAACACCCTGACTCCAAACACCAACTCCAAACACCCTGACTCCAAACACCCTGACTCCAACATCACCTGCCCCTTTTCCACACACCTGAGGACGAGAGTTGGGAACAGCCAAACGTGGATGCAGCACCACAGGCCCCACAGGTTTTGTTGGCAATCAGCTCCTGCCTACCTGGGAAGGAGAGGAGCAGAACGCTGGATTAAAGAGATGGAAATGAACTGAGGATGTGGGAGGCTGGACTGAAAGGTAACAGAGCTTCCTCAGAACCCACCTGCTGGCTTCCCTAATCAGGATTTAAAGACAGCACCCAATTCCTACCCAACAGTGTGAGGAACAAAGGCTTTTTGATGGGGATTCTGTTTTCCAGGGAGAACCATTTAATACGTTTCACTCAGGAAGTCTCTGTTCCCAATAAAGACTTAACAAAGTTAATTAGACTAAACAGTAATTATCATGTCTCTTCATTGTTCAATTATCTTGCTGAACTGGTGTTTCCTGATTAATTTTCTGATTAAAATGTATTAAATTGAAAAGCACTTGCAAACACGAGATGACAGGCTCTCTCCCACACAGCAGGATTTCCGGAGGTCAGGAAGGCAGGGATGGGTGACACCAGCTCCCAAAACACCCAGCTCCACACACTGCCCAGCCAGGACACCACTCAGGGCACTCCTCACCACCACTCTTGCCACAGGCTCTCAGTTTGAGGTCCACTGTGAGCTCCTCCTCTACACATCTCCAGGTCACTGTCCCAGGACTCCACGTTCCTTGCCCTGGCACAGACTGCCCAAAGAAGCTGTGGCTGCTCCATCCCTGGGAGTGTCCAAGGCCAGGCTGGATGGAGCTTGGAGGAGCCTGGGCTAGTGGGAGGTGTCCCTGCCCAAGGCAGGTGATGGGATCAGGTGGTATTTAAGGTCCCTTCCAACCCAAACCATCCTGGGATTCTGGGATTCCCACTCCTCCACCCTCTACCTTTCCCCTGAGCTCCTCGTGCACAGTGCAGGACAAGGAGCTGCTGAGCATGAGCCCAGCTCTGCAGCACAGGATAGAGGTCTCAGAGCCACAAAAACCTGCTCCAAAATCCAGTTCCTCCCTCCCAGTGGATCCCACAGTCCAGGCTCCCTAAAGCACCCACCCAGCTCAGGCTGCTGCCTTCCCTCTGCAAAACACACCACGGAGACACCCTCTGAGCTCTCCCACCTCCCACTCCTGACAGCAGCTGGCAGAGGAGGAATTCCCACAGCTTAACTCACACATGGAACCTACCAAGCCCAGTTAACATCTTTGGGGCTGTTATTACATCTCCTGAGGTGCTTCAAGCATCGTTCTGCGCTTCTCTGGAGAGCTCAGCTCTCCTCTTACTGCCCTCAGCACCCCCGGCTGCCTAACCTGGCCTAATCAAGGCCACCCCCTGCATCCCTCAGCCAAATTCTTCTGGTGGGACCAATACACTTCCACGGAGGACCTTAAAAGGAATTCCAGCCTGCAACATTTTGCTACCAAACGGCCGAGGCAGCTTCACCAGGGGCAGCTCTGAGCCACCACAGCATCCCTTTCCAGAGGCCCTGCTTTAGTATTCACCCTCAGCCATCACGGGCATTCTGAGCAGCCCCCAAGGCTATTTGCATATCTTTTATAAGACAACTCAGAAAAGGGGATTAGTTTTCCTTTCTTCACTTTAATATCACCTGTGGCGGGGAGGAAACAAACACACGGCTCGGCTCCCTCCCCAAATCCTGCCGATTAGGTTATTAGAGCCTCAGACTTATTATAAATTATTGAAAGGACACAGCTGAGCCCAAATCCCTCAGCGGGCTCTTTTTGTCTTCCATGAGGCTGGCAATTCCTGATTAACTCCCATCCAGCACGAGGCAGGGAGGATGAGCAGCATCTCAGGCGAGCAGCGCCGGGGCAGCTCCGCTCTGAGAGGGATTCACAGCTCCACGCACGGCTGTGCAGGGAGTCTGGGCTCCCAGCACACAGCCCAGCAGCTACAAAGGAACCTTCTTCCCCTTCTGCTTGCCCTTTTGGAAATTCAACACAAGCCTGGTGGGCCCAGCCCAGCATCCCAGGGGGTGAGCAGAGCAGGGGTGGCTCCGAAAGGCAGAGAACAGCGGCAATTTGGATACTCATCCTCACTTCCTCAGAGGACCAGTCCATAGTTCCAGCTCCAAGAGAGCTGTGCCATATTCTCACACATTCCATCCGTGGGAATCTGCAATAACAGTGTTTCAGGTTCCTCCTGCACGAGGCCTTGTTTGGCTCTATTTTAAGTCATGCCGATAAGAGCAAAGCAGAGACTGCGATAAGGAGTTAACTTTGTTTGTGATGAACGAAGCCTCCAAATGGAGCTGCAGCTCAGCTCAGAATAAGTCTCTATCTACAGGCTAAGAGCTCACACCTCCAGATAAGATGCAGACAGAAACAGCATTTCCAACAGCTCCACCACACACAGTTATGCTGAACCTGTTTTTGCAAACATTTGCCACCGGTTTAGGTTCATTCCAGAGGCCAAGACAAAAAAAATGGAACTCTAACAACTCAAGTAGTTTTGATCCTTTTTCTTTTTGTCCCCCTGCAATAATCATATAATCATAAGTAGTGAATCAAAGTGCTTCCTGGCTCCTGAGCTGTGATTTGGCAACACTTACAAACCCCAAACCTGAGGAGGGTTTTACCACCACCCCGTGCTCGGAGCTCCCAGGAACGTTCTCCTGCACCAGCCTGAAAGGAGAGGTCCGTGGGGAGTTCACTGCGAAATGTTTGATTTCAAAAGCCTGAGGCAAGTTGATTCATGTCTATTTAATTTTTCCAGGCAGTTTCACTGGAATGCTGTATATAAATCAACTCCAAGGCCAGCAGCAGAGCCGGACCAAGTTGTGGAAGTGCTGTATGATTTTAATTAAACTCCACACACAAATCAGGCAGGAGTGAAGGTGGAAGGGGAGAGAGATAGAATTCTATCACCAGGGATAAGCCAACACATTTGAGCAGGAAAACAAATAACCATTTACTGTGAAAAGGCTGATTTCAAAAGCGGCGTTTTGTCATTGTGCTGATTTTCATAATCAATTTAAATCTGGAAGAAACCAGGCTTGAGCACAGCAAACAACGAGCCTGAACGGAAGTTAATTAGACTGTATCAGCTCAGCCCTGCTCATCCTTTACTTACTGTCGAGCTTTATGGGCTCCATCAGGCAGAGCCCACTGACAATCCTGCTGGATGGAGAGGCAGCACAACCAGCTCTGTGGGGGCTCCAGGGCCGTGTCCTGTGTGTCCCACACAGCCATCAGCCATCCCACCATTATGGCTGG
>JAWWES010000062.1:3513544-3541772 GCA_035583135.1 Lophotriccus pileatus
GCTGCTCTGGAGGCTGAACAGCCCCAGCTCCCTCAGCCTTTGCTGCTCCCAGAGATGCTCCATCCCTGCAGCATCTTCGGAGGAGGAGGGTCCCCCCTCAGGGACCAGAGGGCTCTGGAAGATGCAGGAGTGTGGCTCCACCTTAAGCTCCTCATTGAGAAGCCACTGAGCAGCCTGCAGTTACTCTCCCCACACCCTGCAAAGTGGAAAAACAACTATGCTTAATAATCAATAGGCAGTGCAAGGATAAACCCATGAGGTACCAGGTTCTACCATAATGGAGCCTATAAATTCCTGGGATAGATAAGCATCGCCTTCCCCATCTACAGAGCAGGGGAACACGAGGGTTGTCTGCTTTGAAAAACGAAGCAATGCCCTAAACAGCATCCAGCAAGCGAATCATTGCCTTCAGCTGAGGAGCTGTGCTTGTACCATGTCCCTGCTCAAACAGGTTACAATAATTCCTTTGTATTTCCACCCAGGTATCGCAGAAACCGCCGGGAGCAGAAATGTGCTACAGGGGGGAAGAAGGGGCAGGAGAAACTCCATCCCACGGAATGAAGTGACAGGGACACTGTGGGAGCAGGTGGTGTCACCTGGGGGGTCACACCGGGGCTCGCTCTGAGGTGCTTCGGGTCCTGATCCCCCCCCAGAGCTCCCGCAGGGAACCGCAGCCCTCCCGCCCTCCACCTCAAACGACAGGGACCCATTAGCTCCAATTAAAGCCTCGATCCCCCCCCAGTCCCGTGGGGGTTCCGTGCTGGTGAAGCCACAATGAATTTTGCAGGGTTTTTCCTCCTCCTTTCCCCACCTCAATCGCTCTCAGCTACAGGGCATGAATAATACAACAACGTGTTGCCTGGTGATTGCTGTTGTGTTTTCCTTTACAAAACTCATCCCGGGGAGGAAGCAGACGAGAAACCGCCTGAAGGAATGGCTTGTTTAGAGACAACTGCCAAGGGGATGAAGTTGTGCAAACACCAAGATGCTCCAGACAGCTGATTCCTGTCCTTGGAATGATTTTGGGGGGCTCTGTCCCAGGGCACGGCTTCCCCCACGGAGGGCTTGGCTGAGCCCAGAGTGTGTCACCAACGCTGCTGTGCCAGGGGCTTCTCCAGCTTTTACAGCAAAAACAAACAGGGCTGTAAAAAGGGAAGAGGCTCTCAATAAAAAAACAACAGGATATTTGGAGCTGGAGGGCTGTTTTCCCGCTCCAAATGGAGCTCCCAGAAGGCTTCTAGGTGGTGATACAGGCTGGAATCACGAAGGTGTGGCAGGGGAGGGTTAGGTTGGGTATCAGGGAAAGGTCCTTCCCCCAGGGGGTGGTCAGGCACTGAACAGGCCTTTAAATAATGCAGGGAAATATCAGAACTAAACCCTCTCAGGTGGTCTTTACTCCTCCAGTTTGCTCCTTCCAGGTGTTGAGGATCTGTAGGAACATGATGGACTGGAAGGGAGGCACTGGGACCCTCCTGTGCCGTGGGGAGGAAGGGAAAACCAGGACAAGCTGCAATACTCCAGGTCCAGCCTGACCCCAAGCAGAGGAGCCATCAAGAACTGGAACACTTCAGTAAAACCCCAACCCCTCAGGGAATAAATGTTCTTGGTGTATTTAACGATGCACCAGCCTCCGGTGGATGTAAAGAGCAAGGCAATTAATAAGGTATATTTAGCATGCTAAGCTGAGGTGTGCAGCTCCCACAGCACCGAAACACAGCAATTTAAACTGCATTCATCCTGCAGATCAGCCTGGCTGTGACTACAGCTGGGGATGATCTGCAGACAGGCTGCTCTTCTCACCTGGGGGTGGGTGGCACTGCCCTGTTGGCCCCACCAGGACCCCCCAGCTCAGGGTTCTGGTGGTGGGTGCAGCCCAGACAGGAGGGTTGAGGTGCTCTTGTGTCACCCCAAGTGCCACTGAGACCTCCTGGGCTTGCAGAAAACACAGAGGGAGAAGATGATGCTTTCCCCTTCCCGCTGCTCAGCCCCCACCCCCGTCCCAAAGCAAAGAGAAGAGATGCCTTTTCAAAAAGAAAAGTCAGAAAAGAAGCACAACTGAAGCTCTCCAAGCCAGAGGATGCCATGGATGCAAAAGTAGCATCCTCTGAACTTTGTGGCACAGAGGTCCTGCCAAGAACTCAAAGCTGGATGGTAATTCAGATGTTCAAGGCCAGGTACCTGAATAAAGAATAAAAAATTAACAGCTGGGAAACACTTTGTTCATATCCTTGTGTTCCACACAAGCTGTGCTGTGGCATCCCAGAAATCCCTGTCCAGCACACTGCTCTGGAATGCAAAGCTCTGCCTCCCAGCAGAATCTGTTCAATATTTGTGCAGAGAACAGGAACAGAGTTCAGATTAACAACAACAAAAGTTTGGGATGGGACAGAAGAAGACTTCATTTCAGTGATTAAGAGATGCTGTGATGCAAAGGGTGAAAGTAAGACTTCCCTGAGTGAGTTACCCCCTGCCCCTGAGCTGGGGTCAGGAGAAACACTCAGATGAGCACCCTTCTCCCTGAAAAATCCCTCTTTTCCCCTTGGAACAGTGATGCCAGTTGGTCCCCAGAGACAGAAAACACCCTGCTCTGAGTCAGGCAGAAATCCCACATCCATGGCGTTCCCAGCACGTCCTGCCAGGGAGGGGACACAGCCACACTCACCCTTCAAATGCTGTTTATAAACCACTGGGGGTTTTTTTTTACCTTTTATTAATTAAATATCCTCAGTTTCTACGAGAGCCACTCGAAAAGGCAGCAGCTGGGACTACAGCTGGCTTTGAACAGATGAAATGGTTTTACTGCCTTTGAACACACTCACCGCCTTATTCCCAGCCTGTGGCCACCCAGTTTGCCCCGAGGTGCCTGGCACTGGAGTTCTCCAGGATAAAAGCAGCTGGTTAAGAATGGAATTAGTGCCCTGCACGGAAGGCTCTACTGGAAACGGAATCAAAGCAGGAAAGAAAGGCCTGAGCTCAGCAAAATCTGTAGGCAGATAATTAGTTAAACTTCCAAGTCTTGACATGAAGCTCTTGGAAGCAAAACATTTGGGAATCAAGCAGAGAGCCTGGCTCTGCAGCCAGACAGAGGTTTGGGAACCACGTCCTGCTGTGTGGGGTTGTTTTATCACCCTTTGAGAAGCATCACTTGACTGCAGGACCTTGGGTGACTCTGAGGGGTGGCCTGTCCTTGAGTCAGCCCCAAAAGCGAAGGAGGGGGACCTGCTCTTGATGGAGAAGGTGGAAATCCCCCACTGCTCTCATTTTCCCTGCTGGCACCGGCACATCCCAGCACTCCCAGCAGGCAGGGGCTGGATTTGGTGAGCCAAGTGACAGCCTCCAAAACACCATCCCCAGCGGCCCCAAGGCTCCCAGCAGCCAGCCTCTTTCTAAGAAACTTCTGGAAACAGGCAGCTGACAGCAGGGAGCTGCAGAGCCAGCCAAGTCCACGCAGGGCTTTCACAGCCAACACTCACAGAGACTTCCCCTCCCCCCGGAAATATTTTTCCCAGCTCTCCCCTGCACTAATAAACAGTCATTTTCCTCAGGATAAGATCATGGACATGATGATGATCTTTAAGGTCCTTTCCAACCCAACCCATTCTGTGATTCTCTGCTCTGTGATGACTGATCAGCAGCGAGGGGAGCAAAGAGACCATTTGGATTATAAGGAATTAAAGCTTTAGAAAGGGGCAAGATAAGAAAAAGGAAAAAAAAATTGAAAAGGTATCGACTGGTCTAAGGCAAACAAAAGACTCTCCAGATTAAACAAACAATGCATCCCAAACTCCTTTTTACAGGACCCTGGCAGATAAAGAGCAGGCTCAAATAATTAATTGTGTCCCAGCACAGCCCAATGAGCCCCCATCAGCCCAGCTCAAGCCTTGTGCCAACCCTCTGATTCCTCACAGGCCTTGGGTTTGCTCATTTTATTTTCTCTATAGATGTCCATTAATAATTGCACTTGAAATTGCTGAAGAAAAATGACACAGCAAAGCCAAGGGAGCCTCTTGGAGATGGTCCAGCCTGGCAGAGCTGAGTTAAGATGCAAATGTGGGTGACTTTTGTGGGGTTGGGCCAGACATAAATCCACAGCAGCTCCATTAAAGCTGCTCCTGCTTCACACCACAGACCAGGAGACGTGCTCCAGTGCTGGGGCTGACCCTGAATTTTACCCAGCTGAAGAGCAGACAGGCCCTCAGAGAGCAAAGTCCTCCAAAATCCCGGCACTCTGTCCCTTCCCACTCCCAGCTCTGCCCTCCTTTGCATTTTCATTTCCAGTGGAAGAAAACACCACTCTCAGTTGGGCAGCCAATGATGCCCCAAAACCCACAAGCTCCATCCATCAGCCTCAGCCCCGGGCAGGACCACCCACACCTGAGCTGCCACGAGGGGAGGGAGGTGTTCATCTGCCTCCAGAGCCTCCTTGGCTGAAGGTCATTTGGGATCAGATGAACAGGCTGTCACTGCCACCCAATGATGCCATCCACATCCCCAGGGCACTGGAGGATGGGTTTAATGGACCCAGACCACACAGGTGATTCACCAGTGCCTCTGTAATGAGTCTTTTCCAGCTCCCAGCCTCTTCCCTCCAGGAATCCCCCTAACACCTTTCATTTCAAAGGGCCATAATCTATTTGCCTTCTGCTGCCTCCTAAAGCTGATTTCCTCCTCGGTGCTTTGCAGTTGTGACACTTTCCCTGCACTGGCTGTTCCTTTTTGGATGAGGAACCACAAGCCTCCACCTCTGCTCTGTTCCTCCCTCCTGTCAAGGTCCTTACATGGATTGCTTTTGAGTTTTCTGCCTTTTCCCCAGCTCAAAGACATGGGAACTGCACATTCCATCCATCCTAAGCTTCACTGGAGTTTATGGCCTCACTGTACAAGAAGAAATTAGGTAATAATAAAAAGTACACACCAAAAAGACTCAGCTGTAACAGAAATCGATGCTGCCCTATGGGATATTTTAGTGCCTAATTATGGTCCCCAGACCTCACAGCAACGGCTTCAACAGCAGCAGAGCCTTTAAACACACCAGTTCCATGAATCCTGGTCTCCCCACAGACTTCCAGCCCAGCTCCCACACCATGCTAAGCAGCCTTTCCTTCTGCAAAGGTGTTTCCCATCCCACGGGAACTTCCAAGATCAGGAAAACAAACTGTTTTCTTTGGTCCTTCTTTTGACAGGGTCAGGGAGAGGCTGACAGAAGACAGAGCTGTGAATCCAGTGCAACTGGAAACGTTTAAACGTGACTTAGGAAGAGAAGGGGACGGTTTCAGGTCAGGGAGGCTGAATTTTAGCCCGCCCGCTGTTTTTCCAGCCAGGTCACTGCAGTCACAGCTCCTCTGGCACAGTCCCCTCGTCTGTCCTCACATCTCCAACGACAGTGCCTGCCCAGGACTCGTGTGACACGTGAACTCTGGCTCTCCAGCCTTCCTCCCCAGCTCCCAGAGCTCCCCAGCCCAGCCTCTTGTTGGGCCCCGATAATCCGAGGTGCCTCCTCCAGCCCTACACCTAACGTGGCGTGTGTCTTCGGGAGATTATTTGAAGTGGTTATTTTTGTGCCCAGAACCTTCAAAGGCAGCGTTATTAAGTGTATTTAAAAGGAAGAACTGGTCCAGATAAAGCAGGGATGTAATTAGTTACAAGCTACTGTACTTTGATGACAAAGCAGCGCTGAGCTGTGGAGCAGCAGGCTCGGTGGGGTGTGCTAATTACTGATAGCAGTCACAGCCAGGGGAAGCCTGACACTCCTCTGATAAAGCAGAGCTGTCCAGAACACCACAGTCTGGGTTTAACTCTTGGAGTTTGACTCAGAGCCAAAGCTGGGCTCTGGCACAAAGCTCCGACCAAATCACCGCGCGCTAGGAAGCGCAGACAGAGGAACAAACCCAGACTGCTCAGATCGGAGCTGGGAGGGCAGTTGGCACTTCAGGATCTCTGAGGAGGCCACCAGCATCATCAGAGGGGTGGTGCAACTCTGAGGAAAGGCTGAGAGAACTGGGATTGGTCAGCCTGGAGAAGAGAAGGCTCTGGGGCGACCTGTGAAGTGAGAGGAGAGCTGTGCCAGCTCTTTTAATGAAGCCAGAAATAAAAACCCCCCAAACTGCACCAAAACCAAAAAAAGCAACCCAGCCCTGTCAGGACTGATGGGGTCACAGTGGCATCCCAGGCTCTGTCTCTGCTCCCCAGATTAATGACCTTGTGGTGATAAAATGAAATTATCTCTCTATTCTGATGCTGGGGTGACTTTTAACACTTATCAGAGCGATGGGAATTCATTACATTTTTGATGGTTTGGGCTTTGTTTGGTCCCTCTGGGAGGACCTGAGGGTCTAAGGCCTATCTTATAACTCAGTTTTATGTCTCCAGAGTGCACCTTCCTCCTGCCTTTCTCTCTCTTAAATCCAGCCTCCAACACAAGCAGCAGCATCTGGACAGACCTACCAGACTAGGAAGGTAATTTGTCCATAACGTCTCTTTGAGTTCCTTAAATCCAATTATCTCCTTCCAGACTCTGTTCCTAAAGATTTTGTATTGTTGCTGCCACTGATGAATGTGCAATTAACTCCCTGATGGGGAGAGGTGACCACAGATCTCTCACATCACTCTTGCCACACCAGTGACGTGGTCCCAGAACCCCTCAAACCTCAGCAGGGCAGGGGAGGGGAGGCAAATGGCAACCATTTCCATACTTATTGACAAATTTAATTTACAATCTGGTTTCCACTTCGGAGGGAAGGTATATTTTCCCCTGTGAAGGTATCAGTCTTTAGCAGTCACCCCGGTGGTGATGATTTCTGCAACACTTTCCAAAGAAAACGCTATTAAAATTCCCCATTTAGGAGCTGTAAATTAGCTGCTACTGAGCAGACAAGGGGTAGAAGCAAATGTTCTGTGTGTGTGTGTTTGTGGCTTCTCTGTGGGTGCTGCTGGGCCAGCTGAGCCCCCTCTTCTCACTGGAATCTGACAAGGCTTTGACTCGCTCGCTCTCCTGGTGTTGAAGTGGGTGAGAAAAAGAAACAAGAGGAGAAGGTTCTAGCAGATTGTGTCTGACAGTTTGAAAGCACTCGACAAATAGCAATTAATTCCAAGGAAAACACAGGCCAAAGAGCTTGTGAGCAGCCTTGTGAGCACACCAGTGCCTGGTGTGGGTGACACCAGCCCGGCCCCAGAGCAGGGCTGTGGGCAGGGTGTGATAGATCAGGGCAGAGGGAGAAGGGGCTGCCACAGAACTTCTCTCTGTGCCTTGTTCCCTACGAAAATGCCTTCCCTGTGAGGGTGGGCAGGCCCTGGCACAGGTTGCCCAGAGAAGCTGTGGCTGCCCCATCCCTGGGAGTGTCCAAGACCAGGTTGGAGCAACCCAGGCTGGTTCAAGGTGTCCCTGCCCAGGGCAGAGGCTTGAAACAGATAATTTTAAGGTCCCTTCCAACCCAAGCCCTTCCATGACTCCATGAGAACAGGACTCTGACCCTCATGATGTGATGCTTTTCCCAGGAAGCTTTTCTTCTCCACCCACACTGGCACTCCCGAGGTAGGAAGATTCTTTGTGTTTACAAAGCAGACCTGGGAACAGAGCCCCTCAAGGCCAAAAAAAAATGAAAACAAAGGATCCCTCCGCTCATTTTAACTGCCTGGATGTTTGCTGGCCCTGTGACTGCAGGACTGCTCTGCTGTGTGCTCATTTTTTTTAATAGTTGGACTGTGATGCCAACAAGGACACAGAACAAATGAGGTTTGTTTTTTCTTAATATCATAGATGGGTCCTTCGGCTGTATGAACTGGCACCGCTCCCCTGAGCCCTCAGAGCCAAATTACACTTACTCAGGGGCTGGCCTGGGGACAAAAATATCTTTTTAATTTCCATCTTACCTCGGGAAGAGCCTCCAAAATGCCCCTCTTTCTGCCCACACGCTGCAGTCCCAGCAGAGCATCTCCAGCCCTGGCTGATGGCTATCACACACTGCTGAGAGGGGAGTGCAGAGCTCCAGGCTGCAGAATTTGGGGGTATCCAGGGCAAAACCAGGCCCAGGGTGCTCTGCAGAAGCACAGCCTTTGTGGCAGGAGCACCACAACCGAGCCTGCCTCCAAGCTCTGTGCTCTGCTGGGGCTTGGAGGGACCTACCCACGTGCCCAAACCGTTATTTCCTTTAACTGGAAGGTGCCTCATATATATTTTAGCAGGAAAACAATTATCAGGTAGCCCTGGAACCTACTATTTGTTGTGTACCAGTGCTCATTTAGTTGTTGCTTTGATGACTGGCCATGCAGCAAATGGGAGAGGGGGAAACTTCAACCTACCAGGAGATTAATGACAGGCTCCAGCAGAACAGATGCATATGAATAGCAAATTAGGCCACTGAAAGCTTCCCATAAAATGACAAGAGGCTTTTCTGCAGCAGAATGTACCAGCAGAGGCAGAAGGGCTGAGAGTTCCATACCTGAGACCCCTCATCTCCATTTGGTGGGCTCTGCTCTGAGCCAGCAAGGTCCAAACAAGAGATCAGCTCCAAAACCTGGTCAAATCGGAATCCCAGAATGGTTTGGGTCGGAAGGGAACCTAAAGATCATCTCATCCCACCCCCTGCCACGGACAGGGACAACTTCCACCACCTGTGAAAAACATGTTTGATTTACCATTTCACCTTCACGTGGGGAGGTCCCACACTTTGCACAACGGGAGGTTTTTAAGAACAGGTTAGACAGGGGACCACCCAGAATGACCTGTGATCTCTGGAGCTTCCCTGGTCTGCGCTGGCCAGAGTTCCAGCCCAGGAGCTGGAACAGCAACGGCTCACACGCTCAGACGGCACCGACCAGGAGCAGAAAACCAGGTCAAGAGGCAGGACTGTGGATAAATAAAGTCACTCCACAGGAGGACACTTCAAAAGAAACCCTGGCGTGCTCTCACTGCAGGGACCAAGCCCTCCATCCACAGTGCCCACTCCTCCTTCCCTTTGTCCTGGAACAGGGAGAAGCCTCGCCTTTCATCCGAGGCCAAGCCGAGACCTTCGCACGTCACAGGAGGCTGAGCGTACAACGGGGCTGAACGAGGCACAGGAGGAAAGGAGACGGACCTGAACAGATGGATTCTACACTGGCATTAAAAGCCAAACCTCGTTTTTCATCCCGTCCTCCCCGTGAAGTTCTTCCGATGGAATCGAGCCGTTCCTGCCTCGCCCCGAGCGAGTAAATCCTCCTCCGTGACAGGCACAGATCGCAATCAGCGACCTCCCCGCTCCTTCTCCCCTCACACACCTCCTTCTGAGAGGGAATAAAGACCAGCAGAGAATGGGTTGATGTGTTTGGCCACTGAAGCAGAGCCAGGCTCGGGGGTTGTTACCCAGGGAAAGGCACAACCCCTACCCCACGTCCCAGCCCTGCCCCTGAGGCACCTCAAACCCCCTCAGTGAAGAGTCAAAACGAGGTTACCCTGTCCTAATAAACACTGATCACCTGTTTTTAAAGTCCTTAATTAAACACAACACCCAACTTTGCCCGTTTCCCAGTAGAAGAGGATCGGAAGGGATCCAGGTCTGACAGAGCGTGTTCCAGGGGTTGTCATGGCAATGATTTATGCAGGAATTAGTCACTGCAGCACTTCTACAATAGACTGAAGAACAATAGGAAAAACCACACATTTCCAGGTTCCTGTGATACACAGGCTGAGGGTTGGGGGAAAAGAGATTAAATTCCTTTCACCCCTGTGATTCCGGCGGTGACATTTAAGCAGCTCAGGGACAAGTCAGTGCCTAATCACAAGTGTTATTAATAACAATCTGACAATAACCCAAACTTCATATCAAACTCTGCAATTGTATATTCACTACTGGCCCATTTCTGAATTAATCGGGGATTGAGTAACGACTGGAGCAGAGAAGAAATTATTACATTTGCACTGGTATATAATGAGGGAGGAATCAGAGTTTCCTGGCAATGGGGGGTTTATCCCATGGGCCCCTCTGCTGTCAAAAGTTCTGCTGCCTGTTTCAAGTGGGTTGTATTAACTTCAGCAAAAGACCAACAAAAAAAAAAAAACTAAAAAGCACCTAAAACTGTAAGAAAGAAAATGGTTCAGCAAATGAGCACTCACAAGTTGGGAAACTCCAGTGCTGAGAATGAACCCCCTGAGTTCCCATTCTGCTCTCACTCATTAAAGGGATTTTTAATTGAAGGATCATGTATTGGTTCATATCTGAGTTTTGGCAAAGGCATGGGGAAGGTTGAGCAGGGCTATGACTTGGCTCTAATAACGGGGAGAGCTTCTGCTTCTCACTGTAATAAAGGGAATCATTCCATGTGCTGATCTCCCTCCATCCCCACCACAGCCCCCTGAATTACAGGGCAATTACCCTCATTGTTCCCATCTCCTCAGAATCAGCTCTGAGGCTTTGAACCCACACGGTCAGAGCAGAACAAAACCTGATGGAAGAGATGAAAGGGTGATTTAGAGACCAGTTTAAGGATCTGCAAGGTGGAGGGGAAAAGCCCTTTCCCTGGAAAATCCCCCCTCTCCAGGCATTTCACACCTGGAAGAAGGGAATTTAAAAAAAAAAAAAAAAGGATTTGGGAATATTTTGATAGGTGGCACATGGAGATGTAAGCTTGGAAGAATTCAAACCACTGAGCATCCCTGCATCCCACTCAGCATCCCTGCATCCCACTCAGCATCCCTGCATCCTCACAGGCTCCTTGGACCTGCCACTGGCTTGGAATTTCCTACCAAACAGAAGCAGAGAATGGAGCAGGAGCACCAGATGGGACTCCAGAGCTGGGAGCCAGAACCAGGAGCTTCCAGGCTTTTAGCAAGTGGAGCTGCTGGGCAGGTGCTCCGGCCCCGAAGCTGAACTGGGTAGGATAAAACTGCCAAGCAACTTGCCTTCAGTGGCTGCCTTGCTTCCCCCAGAATCGAAATCACACTGTTTCTGCAAACAAATTTGACAAATGGGCAAATTCTGAGGGAAAACAGAGCACAGCTCCCCTCTCAGCCCAGGATTCAGCTGCTGTAACGAACCCACCACACCAGCACCACTCCAACCCCACAGGCAAATTAGCAATCAAAACCCTGCAGGAAGAGCAGGCCAGGCTTTATTCAGTGGAAGGTATAATTCTACTGATGTCAGAAAACGCTGGGCTGATTCCTGCCAGCTGAGATCCCCCCGCCTGCGTTTTGCATTTTTGATGCACTTCATTTTGTCTTTCCAGCCCAGCTTTCCTGGCAGCACCTGCCTGCGAGCGCTGGGTGGGCAGAACTGCCAGCCTGACCCCGGGGGCAAACCTGTCTGGATGATCCTGGCACGGATTTGATGGGCCACGCTGATTGCAGCTAATTGGCAGGCTGGATGTTCGCAGGTTTTCCCCTCGACTTGCTGTTTGACATCTTGCATTTGCTCTGGATGGGTTTTAGAATCACAGATGGGTTTGGGTTGGAAGGGAGCTTAAAGACCGTGCAGTTCCAACCTCCTGCCACGGGCAGGGCCAACCTAAGTAACTATTTAGCTACTTATGGAGTGCTTTGTTTTCCTTGCAGTCAGGATTTGTCCTCTTCCACTGGAAGGGAAGGGACTTTCTGAGGTCCACCTGGCACAGGAGAGCTTTTTGCTTGGCTGTGTCACTGCAAACCCTGTGACAGCCCCGGGACTGGCTGATAGTCCACGCCAGCACCAGCTCCATGCCCCTCTGCCCTCCCTGCCCTGCCAGCTCTTCTCTGCAGAGAGAAGGAAGCAGATGTTGGCTCCTGCACATTCAGAGCCCTGTCCTGTGTGGCTGGACAGCTCCTCCTGTGACCTGCTCCAAAGTGTTTCCTGGCATGTTCCCTTGATGGCTTTGCTCTCCCTCCTTTCTCTCCCCCAGCCACAGTGGCTGCTGCCAGACCTGCAGCTCAAGGGCTCCTGGCAAGGTGCTCCACACTCACTGATTTGCCCTTTTCTCACCCAAACATCTTGGCTGGGTAGGTGAGGGATGAGCATCCAAGAAAAGTTCCCCAAATGTTTGCCCAGATAGGAGGAACATAAAGAATTTAAAGTTAAAAGGTCTGGGCTACGGATGTACGACTCCTTTTTTTAACAATACCTCTCTGAGTTACTTCAGCACTCCTTCCCACTTCCCTTTTCCAAGCAAAATAGTCTCTTTCTGCAGTTTAGACCCTAATAAACAGCCCTTTTCCCCCCTCCACACCCTCTCACTGACACAGCAGTCGGCTGATCACTCCAAGCACAGCCCTCTGTGTCTCCCAGGAGGGAGCAGGGGCACGATTCGCTCTCGCAGCCTTCCCAAAGCTGGCTGGGGCTGCAGGGCTGGCTCTGCCGGGGCACGGGGACACCATCTGACACACACAGCTGTGCCCAGCTGCAGACAGGCAGGAGCTGCAGCTCTGCCTTCTGCCTCCTGCCCGTGCTGCCTGCCCCGCTGTGCCGACATTTGTTCATCCGCGCGGACAACGCGGAGCCCGGCAGTGGGAAGCGGCCACTTTGGAAAGCTTGGCTGGGAAACCTGGCTGGCTTGGCAAGGGTTTTGTCCTGAGGCTGCAAACCTGCAGTCCTGGACATGCCTGGGCACACAAAGGCGGCACGGCCGGGCGGGGAGACTCGACGCACAACGGATCGGGAGCTGGGAGTCTCTTTTTCCCGGGAACGCGGAGGGAAGGCTTGTGGCAACATCTCCTTCTGATAACTGTGATGAAAGAGGCGAGGGGAACTTGGCACAGCAACGGGATCAACTCAAATCCCTCAAAGCAGGGAGCTGCTGTCCCCTTCACTTTGCCTCCCCAACGTTGTCACGCGGCGCGGATGTGACAGAGCGACAGCTGCAGAAAAGGGCAGCACGAGAGCCCTCAGATGCTGTAATTTCCTGCTGGAAGCTGTCTCTGAATTGCTGCTCAGTCAGAGCCAAGGGGTGAAGAGACACACATCGAAGGCCAGCAGTGACCAGAGGTTGTCCCCAGAGCCGGAGATGTGGGGTGAGTGGCCCCGGTGTCACCCAGCACTGGGGATCGCCAAGTGCAACTCCTGGCCCCGCACAGGACACCCCCAGGATCCCACCACGTGCCTGAGAGCGTGGTCCAAAAGCTCCCTGAGCTCAGATGAGCCCCCCCAGGCTCACCTTGCACTGCCACAGCACCCCAGGGCTGGTTCAGAGCTGGGGCTGGGACAGGGTGACACGAGGTCACTCTCCTGCCTCAGAGTGAAAGAGCAGCTGCTGGGGGGAAAAAATGCATTTCCCTTTCCTTCTCCACCTGTAATGTCATCCAGGTAGAGGATTCCAAACTACACAAGCAATAAAGAGGTAATTACATTCCTATTAATGTCTTCAACTGGTCTGGCAACACATGTTGGCATCAGACCAGAGAGTTATTGCAGCAAGGTGATTAGGAACAGGTAACAGCTAAAAATACAGAGTGAGATTAATTAATAATTGATGATGTAGGTAGAACACCGCTGAAAGTATAATTAATGCTGAACAAACTTGATATAACTCTGTCTTGTTAAAGGCTCATAAAATGTTTCAGTGCTCTTCGGGTTTTAAAAGCTCGGGGGATCGGCCCATGCACTAAATGGGACCTGCAGGGCTCTGCTGGGCAGGGGAGATGCTGCTCTGTCACCTGGGCAAGTCAGGCTGGGATATTCCTGACCACATTCCCACAGATAACACACACACACACATTCCTATCCTCTGGTTTCATCCAGTCTTTTGCAAGCTGCTACATAGTGTGGAAAACCACAGATTTAAGGAGTCTTCCTCCCTTCCTAACGGCTGGAGTTGCTGGGGAGTGATTGGAGCTGGGCAAAAGCAGCCTTTGGAAGGAGAGAATCCAAGCCCTGAATCCTCAGATGAGGAAGGAGGACTGAGGGGCTGTAATTGCTGGATCCTGAGCAGTTCACAGCCTCCTGCAGCAGGATCTGCAAAGCTCACAGGAACTGATGGACAGAAAAACACTGCATTAGTCTGTGAACTTTCCAGGGCCAGGATTTCTCTTATCCCCATGACACATCCAGGGCTGGTAATGCTGGGAACATCTTCAACTGCAACAAATGCTACCTGAACAGCAGCAAAATCTAAGTCCCAGGAATCAACATCATCCCATTTAGATCAAAGAGGCTGAGCTGTTTTTTCCAGGGATCGCACGACGGAAGAAAACAGAGCATCTATGACTAAACATCCAGCACATGAAGTATTCATTCAACTACTAGACCAGGATTAAAACACTCAGGAGTTGCCAAGATCAAGCAAATAGCTGTGAAATATTCCCCTTTCCATGTCCCACACTGGTGCAGGGACTGCTGCTGGAGAAGGTGACACGGAAGAATCGTGAGCAGAGAGATCCAGGTCACCCTCTCAACCCAAGACAAGGAGCCTTTCCCTCCTCCTGGGATTATCCAATTAAATCAAACTGTCTGTCTGTGTCTGCCCAGGCTCCTGCCTATGCCACGAGCATTCCTTGCCTCCCAATCTCATCCAAAACAATTCCAGATCCCAAGTCTGGGCTTTTAAAGAAGCTTCAAGGGAAGAGCCTGACAGGGCTGTGAAGCCCTTGAGGGGGACCGACACCCCCCCTCAGCCTGAGGATTAACGGGGTATTAGTTACAAAGTGCTTTGGACGTGAAAACCTGCAGCTCCTGGGCCCGTGTTTACACATCTGTTAAGCACCATAAAGCTGACCCTGGAGGGCTGACAGGGAACTCATTTCTTTTCTGTTTGCCAAGCACTCGATGATTGTAGATGAGAAAGGCTGCAGGAACAAGGGGATGCCACGGGGTGGGTCACCAAGAAGCTGCAGCACCACCAACCACCGCCCACCCGGGTATTTTTTTTGCAGGGCTCCCTCCAAATGAAGCATTATTTGACTCTGATGGATGTTCCAAGGTGTTTGTTTCCATGGTGGGGCTCTGCCAAGGTGCCTCCAAGCTCCTGAGGTAACCAGGGATGAAGGCAGGAGGGCAGGGGCTGCCTCTTGCTCGTCCTCTGAAGCAAAAATGCATCCTTCTTTCTGGAGGCATCTCGACCCTCCTGTGCTCAGCATAATGAGGGCATCACTCTTCCCAGGTAGTGTTTGAAGCAGCTAATTATGCTGTGCTGGGAGGGGGGGGGAGCTGCTGCACATTCCTCATGGTCTGGGTGATCCAGGGGAGTTTAACCAGGAATAATGGGACAGAAAGTGTGCAGAGAATGTATTAAAGTTGAGCATCAGGCAAAGCCTCCAGCAGGGAGGCAGATGCATTAGGTGGTGCCTGAGGAGAAACGGGAGAGGGATCATTTTCTGCTGGGCAGCAGCAAGTGAAGAGCCTCCCATGGGTGCAGTAGCTGTTACTGACCAATTTTGGGACCTCCAGAGGGAGGAACCTCGCTGAGAGGTCACAGGGCTCCTTTTCCAAACACTGGAAGGTCTTGCAACCCAGGGCGTGGAAAAGGCTCCAGGAGATCTTCACTAAAATCAAGACATTTCCTTTCAGCTGAGGGGTTTGTGTGCAAGTTTTGTGCTGTCCCCTGTGTCCCAGGGCAGAACAAGGGCAGAGAGGAAAGAACATTTATCTACCTGGTGACACCCCTCTCCCACTCTCCAGACTGAGTGTAGAAAGAAGAAATCCCTTTTATCCTGAACATCCTCTTCCCCCCTGCATTTCATGGCACTTCTTTTATTGCTGGCTAAACACACCAGAGTGTCAGGAACACGCCAGTGTTTTAACTGCTAATAAACAGCAGCAAATCTATTCTAACATAGCTGCTCTTTTCCTGCACTAATACTCCCGACAGCCTCTTTTACAACCTCTTAACACCAACCAGAGCAGAGCCAGGCTCAGACAGCTGACCCGGGCTTGTTTTCTGCAGGTCCTTCTGATCTGTACTTGAATGCAAATGTCTTTCAAGTCAGCCCTTCAAGTCTCAAAATGCTGCAGTTCTCCAGGGGAGCCCTACCAGATGCACTCTGATGGATTTTAGGATGAGATTCCAGCAGGGCTGGGTCTAATCAGCAAATCAGGACTTTGCTTCCTGAGGCTTTTTGTTTGTCTGTTTGTTTAAGATGAAAGACAGAGCAGCCCATCTGAATAACTCAGGATTAGCAGGGATAGACCTGACCAGCACATTTTAACAATCTCAGAGCCAGAAACCAGCACCAAAACCTCGGTGAGCTCCAGGCAAGTGCTGCACCAGCAAAGCCTGGGCATTGCTGCTCGTGGGCTGAGGATGCAGAAGGAAGAGGGATGGAGATACATCCTGGGAAAGCCAAGGAAAAATGGGGAATCAGGATGGTTTGGATGGGAAGGGACCTTCCACGAGTGGATGACACTTCAAGGGTCAGCTTTGCTTCCCTTGGAGCTGAGCTGAGGGCAGGGGAGCAGGGACTGACCCCTGCTCTGTGCAGGGGCCACTTCCCAAACCAGGGACTGGCCCATTCCTTGGGAAACAGCCACAGCAGGAATAAAAACACAGCCCCACACTGAGTCCCAGCACTGCAACCCCCTGGATGATTTTGGGTGGGAGCCTCCCCCGTCCCTGCCCACGGAGGGGGTGAGGCTGCAAGGGAACACCGCAGGTTATTTTCACATTTGCTGTGTTGGAGGCTTTGCCTGAGGCACTCAGAGACAGCCTGCAAAGCTGTCTGCAGTCCCTGGGTGTTTGTCAGCAGCTGTCAGGCCCGGTGAGTGGCAGTGGAAAAAAAAAACCCCACCAAACCCGACTGGCAGGAAGGTTCCCAGCCCAGAGCTCGCCCCACACACCTTCAGGACTGGGTTTCAACCCTCCTCCTCCTCCAGGGCTGTGGAGGACAAGAGGCATAGCCAGCCTCCTCCTCCAGCAGCCCCCAGCTTTGCAAGAAGGTGGAAGTGTCAATTTTTGGCAAAGGAGGAGAAACGAAAAGGGGAAATAAAAAACCAACAAAACCAAAATCAGAATTCAAATCTCCCCATGCAAGGCAGGTCTAGAGCTGGTCACCCCAACCTACCCCCTTGAGTCTCCACCCTGCAGGGACCAGGACCCTCAGCAACAACTTCCAGCCCAGCCCCACAACATCTGGCTGCAGCTGCATCTCTGCCCATGGATGATCTTTAAGCTCCCTTCCAACACAAACCAGCCCACAATCCCATGATCTCCATCACTGAATGCACTGCAGCTCGGGGAAGGCAGAGGAAAGGGGAGAGCAGGAGCCATCCCCATCCCTTTCTCCTCCCTGCCCTTCCTCTGCACAGCTCACTGGAGTGACACACGTGACACAAAAGCAATTTCCACCATTACAAGTAAAATCTCCCCCTCCTGCAGTGTCCCAGCAAGTCACCACGTCAGGGGCCTCACCTGCCTGCTTGAGATGTTCCATGGAAATGGGGCTATGGATCCAACCTGCCAGGCTCTGCTCCCTTGTGCCCAGAATTATGCAAAATGGCCTTTTGCAGAGACAGAGATCTGTGTGAGATGAATCCTGACTGTGCCACAGCTGACAGGCTGAGGGACAGCGACAGGCAGAGCAGCTGAAGGCCTGTCCCCTCATGATGGAGGGATCATGGAGCACCTGGATCCTCCTGCAGGGCTCTGCTGGCCAGCCTTCCCTCCCTCTGTCCGGGCACAGCCCAAAGAATTCCCATCTGGAGACAAGTGAAGAGCAAAAACCCTGAAGCCTCATCACCCAGCAGGAGGGCAGGGAGCTCTCCCAGCATGGCAGAGCCAGGAGGGGCTGGAAAGGCATCACAGAACCATCATGGAATGGGTTGGGTTGGGAAGAACCTTAAAGCTCATCCAGTGCCACCCCCTGCCATGGGCAGGGACATCTCCCACTATCTCAGGCTGCTCCAACCTGGCCTTGGAGCATCCAGAAGCCACAGCCAGCCCCTGGAGGAGTTTCAAAGCCTTCCTCCACCTGCCCCTGCCCAGGGGAGGCTGTAGGACCGCGGGGTTTGGCTACACTCTTACGGACATAAATGAAAATAGCCCCTGAGCTCATCCTCTCGCAGCGCTGCTAATTCGTCCCCGGGGAGCGGCTGGAGGCGGTGGAGGAGGGGAGCAGCACTCTCCCTCCTGCTATAAAAATAACAAAAAGTGATGAATGACCCTCAGAGCTCAGGATGGGAAGCAGCAGCTTTTTTTTTTTCTTGCAGCCCGAGATAAATTACTCCTGTCAGCACAGGTAGAACTGTGATTTACCCACAATATACCCGGGCCAGTCCTCGGCGACCCGGCTGCGCCAGCCCCGCTTGTCTCATCTCCAAAGATTTTTTTTTGTCGTGTTTAAAAACCAACAGGAGAGCGATTGGGGAACAAGAGGCGAGGCTGGAGCGTCCTGGCAAGCCTCGGGCAGGATGGCCAGGGGTGGCAGGAGATGCACGGGCAGCAACCCCGTAAGAGCTCATCGAGGAATGATGTTCTCCTCACACACAAAGACGGGCCTCTCCATCCCTCCCACCAAACCTGCTCCTGCCTCCACGTATTCCCAAGCGCCATCTATTGGCATTTCTTCCCATTAACTTTCTCTAACCCGAACACAGACAAGAAACATTCCCTTTACAGGCACTAACTGGAAAATTGTGACTCGGATGGAAAAGCCAAACAGCTCGCAGGAGACAAGCCCAGCGCTCAGCCAAGGGCTGGCTGGAGTTTTATTCCTGGTTTTATGTGGAACACCCCTTATCTGCCAGGCATCTCACCCCCAGTTAATGGATTCATTTATTCAGGGCCGGGAATTGATAGATTTAGTTTGATTTTCATTTCATAAGCCTCCCTCCCCGAGCTACATTTCTCTTTTCATTAACGTGCTGATGGAGGAATAAACTTTAACTCCGAGGATCAGCCCTGTCAAATGGAATCTCCTCTGCTGCCCAGGCAGGGAAGGGAAGGCAGCTGGGCTGGAGGGGGTCCCAGCACGGGGACCAGGCTGGCAGGTAATTTAGGAAAGGATGCTGAGTCCCATTCCCTTATTTCTGCAGCCACATCTTCCGTGGAAGTTTTGTCTCGTCTCTGCAGCGTGTGACGAGAGCTGCCAAATCCCTCCTGGGAACAGGGATGGGTCCTCAGGGATGAGAGGACAGGCACAAACAGAGGGGGGAAAGGCATGGAAAACCAGAGATTCAGACACACACATCCACGGGAGAAGGAAAGCCTGGGTTTGTGGGAGGAGAAATGGCAACAAAATTCAAGTGAAGAGCTGAAAGTGGCTCTTCAGAGACAGTTCATGACCTCAAAAGAGGTACCCCTGGATCTCTGGGCCTGCCCTCAGGAGCTGGGCTTTGTCCCCACACCTTTGGGATTGGCTCTGGGATTAGCAGAGTCTATATTCTCCCACTTGGCATAAAAGACAAGAGTTTCCCCATTTTTAGCAGCCTCTGATCATGCAACATCCATCCCGCTCCCCTGCCAGAGCGGATTGCTTTGCATACCCATGGACAGGGCTGTGCAGATCACACACAAAACACAGGAACGCTGTTTTTAGACTGTTCTTACCCCAAACACACTTCAGAGATGAGGCACAACCCTGCAGCTGAGCTGTTCTCCACACAAACTCTCTGCTATCCCCTCTTTCTCCATCTCCCCCCAAGACTCGCCGCCGAAGTGAAAGATCCCCAGCAACACCCCCCCTCAACCCACCCTTGGGAAACCAGCTCTTATCCCTTATTCTGCCTTTTTTTGTTCCACTTTCCCAGCTTTAAGGCCAGCTGATGAGCACTGGTGCAGGCAGGGGCCAGCCCAGCTCTGATCAACAGAGCTGACAAGAACCAACCAGCCCCTTTTCACTCTCCACTTGAACTCTGGGCCTTCCCAGGGCTGTGCTACAAAGGGAAGGGATTGAAAACCCTCTCCTGAAGGATACAGGCTGGAGAGCATCTGCCACTGTAGTCTGGCTAATGAGAGCAGCACTGGGTTTATCCACACAAATAGAAATCCCTGGAGAGTTTGGAGTTCAGTTCTGAGTCACGGCCATAAATCCGGGCAACTGATACGAGGCTGAACCAAAATCACTGAGAAAATGAGAGCAAGGTCTGAGCTGGAGACTGTTCCTGCACAGGAGTTGTGAGACCCAAGGGGAGAAGACAACAGGACTCCCTCAGGGAAGGATGAGCATGTGATTAAATCAATTTTCTCCTCGAGACAAATGCTTCCTCGCAGAGCGAAAGGCACGACAGCGAAGGTGTTAATTCCTCTGTAAATAGGGTGTGAAGTGCCACAGCATCAGATGGGGTTTCTACTCCCTTTGCTAATTACGTTCTCTGCTGATTTGCTCTTCGTGTCACCTTTCCCTCTGCAGCGCGAGGACAGGGCTCTGCCTCAGAAAGCAACACACCGCTTTCAGATCCGAGTGGAAAATTTGCCAGAGACTGTTTCGTCAGGAGGGGGGTTGAAATACAACATATGATCTGCCAGCATTTCCGTGAGTAGTTATTTTTCACAGTCCTAAGTTACAAATCCTACTCGGGTTTATGGAGATGGGCAAAGAGCAGGAAGCAAAGAACACATTTATGGGACAGCCAGAAGCAAAAATATGAACCTCCTTGGTTGGAATTTCTCTCAGCTGAGCTCCTTATCCCACACTTACTCCTGTTTTATCCCAGGAAAGCAGAAAGAAAATGAGATTTACTGACTTAAGAGCAGGTTACTCTTGGTTTATTCCAGGGATGCACAAAGAGAATCAGCCCCTCTGGAGTTACTGCTGATTTACTAGAGGTGAGCAGGTACACAATTACTTGGGGTGATTTACAACCCAGTTACCTGTTATTTATTCCAGGTATTTAAGGGTATATCCACATGGGGGCCCTAAGGAAAATTAAACCAAATTAATTTTAAAGCAGATTAGTTAAACTGTGTGAGACCATGACACCAACCCTCCTCTTCTGAATTAAAGAGGCCTTAATGCATTTTAGTTCATCTTAACTCCTTCCCCAGCGAGCAGCAGCTCAGTCCAAGTGGTGCTACCACAGAATTCCTGTGAGCAAGGGGGAGAAACAGGCCTGGCTCTTTGGGAATTACAGGGACTGCTCGTTGGGGAAGTGACTCTGAGTGGACAAGAGGAACGTGCTAGTGTTGCAAAGGTCAGGAAAAAGGGAAATAAGGGAAAATTTGACAAAACCTAGACCTTGGGTGGCAACTGCTGAGCAGGGGGGGGAGAATTTCACCTTCAGTGAGTTACAGCACAGCTGAACTGAGCTCTTTTTTTCACTATTATTTAATATACAACCTAATTGTACTGTAACTGCAGAGCAGCCTGGCAGTATCTCTCCACATTAGCTGCTGGGTTGTGAGCAGGGGAGATGTTTATTGCCCCATACATCCCTGGGATAATCGCTTAACTGACTCATCCCCTGCTCTGAACTTCCCAGATAATGGGCTGGAGCCTCACTGATGAGCCCAGATGTACCTTGTGAGCAGCTCTGAGACAGAGACAAGGAGTACATGGAGTCCTGCAGCTCCTCCATCCACGGGAGGAGTAACAGCTCCTCAAAGAATGTAAGGTTTGCTTTTTTTTCCCAGAGACACAAATGAGATTGGCAAGGCCCAGGTCCTGCTGGATTTTAATGAGTCTTAAGCACTTAAGCTGCCTGGGAAATCCCTGCTGACAATAAATGCACCGTGGGTTTCACACGTACCCAGTGGCTTGGATGGTTGGGAAGCAGGAAAAGCAGCAGCTGCTCTGGCTCAATAAATACTCTTCTCTCTCCCACCCCAAAACTCTTGGATTTACCTTCTGCTCTGTCCCCAGCCCACCTGAGGTCTGGGTGGACCATTTTCAGAACTCTACCCAGCTTTTTCCACGGGGATGAACAGTCCAGGCTCTGCAATCACAGTTCCACAGCTCAGCCCTGACCATGGGTGGTGTCTCTCCTGGGTCACAGAGAAAACACCATCCAAACAGGACACCACCAGCAGGACACAGTCATGTCACGTAGAAACTGCTGGCACAGAGGGTGAAACCCTTCCTCTCATCCCGAGAGCCTGTGGAATCCTCCTCCAGGACCCTCCCCTCCCGTCTCCACAACGCCTGTTCCCTGCTCTCCCATCTGGAAGCTCTGGGGGAAGCTCTTCCCCCTCTCACCTGCTCGCAGAAAGGCTCAGGGTTTCCAAGGGATCCAAAACCTGCTCCTTCCAGCTTTGTTTTCGTTTCATTTCCAGGGAAGGGAAGGCAGCCAGAACCGAGGGCAAACCAGGCTCTGTTTCCTGCCCATCTCGCCGAGGGAACGAGCTCTGTGAGAGGCCACAAGCGCTGCCCTCTCACCTGGCAGCCCTACCTGCCCCCCGGGGCCGGCCCTGCCTGGCAAATCTGATGGCTCTTCAATGAAGAGAGCCCTGCTCTGCCACCAGGATTGTTTATTTTCTCCATGAGCCCAGTGATAAATCAGCCTGACACCTCCCAAACCCTGGGAAGCCTCCCCAGTGACGGTTCCGTCCGCGCCGCTCGGAACACTCTCAACGTTTAACTTCCATTTGCAGCAGCGACTCTGAGCTCAGGGAGATTGATGGGGGTGACAACACCAACACCTCCAGCCCCCTCCACAGCCAGGGAGAGCCAGGCAATCCATCCTGGCTGTGCTGATCCAGCCCTCCCGCGCTGCTCCCAGCGTCGCTCCGCCCAGCACGGCCAGCGCAAAAGGGGTATTTTAGCTCTGGGACCCTTAATTAAAAATTTTGGGGGAATTTGGGTGATGTTCCCAGCAGGGAAACTGCTCTGACTGGTGCCAGAGAGAAATCCAGAGCACCAAAAGCCCAGCTTCTGCTTCCTGCTTTGGCCAAGAGCTACGAGGGGACCGCTCGTGCCCCAGGAACGTGAAAGCAGCGATCACAGAGCACAAAGGCTGTCCAAGCTCTGTGCCCTGCAAGGCCCAGGAATCACAGCTCAGAGTGCTTATACACTTCATTTCTTATTGCATTTTCTTCCTTCAGAACATGGCAGCTGAACTGAAGTGAAACCAGCCAGCTGAATTTAAGCCACCCTAAACACACCCTAAGAACACAGAGATAATCCACATTTCAGAGCCCCAGATATTATTTTGATGCAACTACAATGACCAAAAAGTTGTTGTATCATCATCATCATCTTCCCTTGCTGAGAGATCCCAAGTTCTCTCATTCTAACAGCCATTCATGCACATTTTAAAATCTGGGATAGGCACAAGGTGGAAGCGTGTCCTGATATAGGTGGTCCCACCTCTGTGGTTCCAGCTGTGAGCTTAAAAAGTACATATTTCTTCAGTAAATCAGCAGCTGAGTTTGCACAATCCTTTAATCCCTGGGTGGAAGATCCCCATTATCTGCCCAGTACAAGGCACATTATTAACGGATTACGTTTGCAGCAGGTAAAGGTCATTTTTAATGCTTTTAATGATTTAAAAATGGATTTTCCTTTCAGATTTACTATTTTTCAAGCAGCTGGGCTGTGAAAACCCTACCCAGGGAGTAATATGCTTTAAGAGGCAGAGATTCCACTTGTTCAGTTCTCCACAGCAGAGCCCAGAAGGGATGGGTTGCAATGTTGGGTGGCCCAGTGGAGATTTAGGAGCCAGTCTGGGGCAGAAAACACGGGATATTCCACAGGGTCTGAAGCTCAGTGGCCCAGAGTGAACCACTCCCCTAGAAGAGGCTGCCCTGCAAGCCCAGGAGCTCCAGGATTTCTGATGGAAAAGAACTGGTTTCCTTCTGGTGGAAGAAACCTTAAAAGACCATCTTGAACAAGACCCTGCCATGGACAGGGACACCTTCCACCATCCCAGGTCCTTCTGCTCTGGGTCTGTCCACCTCAGTGTGTGCTTAAACACAACCACTGCACCACCAACCACTAAATCCCATTAATTCCAAACCTTTCCTAACAGCTCTGATAAGTGCTTTGGGATAAGGGAACTTCAAAACATCAGCAAGTCACATCTCCCCACTCACTTCTCATCTTCTGTCACTCACAACAATCCCTGGGATTGGCTGGAGCCGGGTGGCTTTTAAGTCAAAAGTGTTTTAAAGCAAGAAAACCCTTCCATTTGTAATTTCTCAAACAGTACATAAAAATATCACGATGCATCAGCTCTGCACAACTGTTCTATGGACCATTATGCACTTTAAACCACCCCTGAGATGAGGCGTATTTAAACAAAGGCAGCTTTTAAAAATAAAATCATTTTGCATCTAGATAGCATCTTCCTGCTCTCCTGGTGCTTCACAAACTCTAATAACTTGCTGGAATAGTCCTTTTGATTGCCAAGTAAATGAGGAACAGTGGTTAATGACCAGCGGGCTCTGAAGCGCTGGGACTGTCTGGTGAGTGCCAGAGAGGAAAACATTCTTCAGGGAGCTCTGAACCCCAACCCAGTGACACCCACCCACCCCCAGGGAGGCCACAAGGACACCTGGACAGGTGAGAACCTGGACAAGGCTCTCCAAGAAAACAGGTCCCGACAGGAGCTGAGCAGTTCGGTGCCTGCTGCGTTTGGAGCCACAAATCCAGCCACAGGATGCAGAAATGACAACAAAACCCCCCTAGTAACATTGCTCAGAACCATTATCTGCCACTAATGAAGGGCCCAGGGTGGTGGCTGCTCACACAGGTCCTAAAGGACGTTTGTGACTAATGCTGGTGGCTTCTGCCTGTCCTGGCCCCGCAGCTCAGGGCATGGCACGCAGCAATTACTGAGCAGTTTGCTGCAACAATTTAACTTATAATGGCAAATAAACAGCTGCAGTGTTACAGGCCACCTCAGAGTCACAGTTATTTACCCCTAACCTCAGATTTTCAGCCTGGTGAAGTTTATTTACAATGTCAACTGTGTCCTGGAAGGAGGGAAAACCGCTCATTTCTGTAGGCACCTTCTCTGTCCCGAATCCATTACTGCAGCCAGACAGCAGGAGTCAAAACCCATCACAGTCCCTGGCAAATGAAAAGTTACATAACAAACTTGTTTATCCCCAAACAGCCATCACCCTGTAGATCCCAGGCAGGGAGGTGAGAGGAGGGAGAGACAATGTTTACAGGGGGCTGGAGGGACAGGACAAGGGGAACGGCTTCCCACTGCCAGAGGGCAGGGATAGATGGATATTGGGGAGAAATCCTCCTCTGGGAGGGTGGGGAGGTTGCCCAGAGATGCTGTGGCTGCCCCATCCCTGGGAGTGTCCAAGGCCAGGTTGGAGCAACCTGAGCTAGTGGAAGGTGTCCCTACCCATGGAACAAGATGATTTTAAGGAATCTGGACAATAGAAAGAGAATTAAACAGGATTCAACCCCACCCACCCCAGGAAGGCACACACAGTGCAAAGGGAGGGTTTGCAAACTGCTGCCTTCTGCTGGGAGAGCAACCTGAAAGAGCCTTTCCTAACCCAGGGACAGGGAGCAAACGTGTATTTGCAGGGTGCAGAGCCAGAGCACCGGCCCCAGACACCATCCACAGCCATCCCTGCCAAGCAGCACTCACAGCCCAGCAGCTCCTGCAGCCAAGACGTGCTGGCTGAGCCCCCCAGGTCATGCCAGGCCTGTCTGAATTGGCTCCAACAACCCTCCTGAGAGACAAGAGCAGCAGAAGCAAGAGGAGAGAAAGTGCCCCCCAGTTTGGCCCAGAACAGCAGCGAGCCACAGGCTCATTATGCAAAAGGCAAGCAGAGAAAAATCGAGTCAAGAGGGGGAGAAAATTGTTTTTTGTTTGTGCCAGCATCATTTAATAAAGGCAGATTTTCCCTTCCCTGTAGCAGTCACTGGGTTGCTGAGCTGTGTGTTGTCTCTTCCCCCGACCCCACTCTGCATTTTGCTCTGGACAAACAGCTTAGGAAGCAGTTCAGCCAGCAGCTTTCAGCCACTGTTATTAATCATAATTATTATATATTATTAATATGTCATGTTGTTCTTATTAAGTTATGTTTAACCACCCAACTGCCAGTCCACACACCCAGCACACTCACTCTGCCTTTGCATCCCCAAACCAACCACAGGAACTGGGTGGTTTTATCAACCAGATTTGGTGGAGTTTTTCCTCTTTGCAGGACTATTTTCACAGAATGATGGGATAACAGAATCCCAGAGTGGCTTGGGTGGGAAGGAACCTTGAGGATCATCCCATTCCACGCCCTGCCACGGGGCAGGGACACCTTCCAGAGCCAGGATCCCTCCTGGAGGTGCAGGATGCTGCTCCTCCCTCTCCAATCCCCTGGCACTGCCACCAAACATCCTATTTTTACATTTCCTTCTGGCTTGCAGAGGCAACTCTTTATCAAAGCGAGGCAGGGACATGAAATAATTTCATCATCTGGCTTTTGAAGAGCTGATTTTTTTTTTTGAAGTGGGGTTTGTTTTTTATTTTTCTTTCCCTCCCTCAAATATCTCGGCAGTTCCCCACAGACTGCAAAATATTCTGTTGTTTCTGTCAAGTTTTGGACAAACCTCTTGATTAACACCCCCCTCAAGCAATTCTCCCTGCTTTCTATTCCTTCCCCCCCCCCTCTTTTATAGCATTTGCTGGAGGAAAAGCATGTTATCAGTAACAGGGATTGCACATGATGGAATCTGATTGATAGGCTGTAATAAACGATATTCTAATTCAACCAGTGGCCCTGATAAGGTAATCTGATACATCAGAAGTGCAAGAAAGAGGAAATCTCTGCAGAAAACGATTGTAGCTTTTGGCTCTGTCGCTGTTTTCTTCCACACCACCGAGCACAGGGCACTGAGGTGCAAAGCTCCTCCACCCAGAGGAGGGATTCCTTGGGTGAATCTCAGAACTGAACAGCTCTGGAGCCATTCCCCTGCTGCAGTGACCCTTCCAGTCCACTGGATTTTCTCATCCTTTGATATTCTGCAGCCAAAGGCAGGGCTGTGCCTTGGCTGCTGCTCCAGAACTCCCAGTTCCCTCCCTGCAGTGCCAGGAGAGGTTCAGAGACAAATCCACCCCAATCCAAAGCCTTTGCAGGACCCTGTGGAGCTTCACCAGGAGCCTCCTTTTGGGAACAGGCCAGTCCTAGCCTTGTGTTACAGATGGAAAATGGGATACTTCCAAAGGGGTATTTGCCACATCCAAATCATCAATTCAGAACTCCATTAGAACTGAACCTGCTTTGGGCTGGGCCACAAAGACACCTCAGTGAGGTCCTTTCTGTGCTGGGCACGAGGAGGAAGATGGGGGTGGATGTGTCTGAAGGGTTCTGCTTCCAGCTGGGAATCCACCTTCCCATGACAGGATCCTAAGGATGCTCTTCTGTATCTCAAGCAATAAATACCACGAGAGTTTCAGGTCTGGAGCCACCCAGGTCTGACCATTTGGGGCAGGGGGACAGAACCCAACAGTGACAGTGACAGCAACACCCAGGGCCAGCTGAGGAGCCTCTCAGGTCCTGAGAGTTCTCCTGCTCATCTCTAGAAAAAAAAAATAAGGAAGGTGAAAACTTTGTGGTCCAGATGCAACATCTTAACGAGAAAATAGAGCTGTGCAGAGCGGGACGGCAGATCGAAAGACAGCTGGTTTTTGGATGTAAAAAAGATCTTTATTCCTGCTTTAAAGTGCCCATAAAACCTTAAGGATCCATGAGAGGCTCCAATAAATGCACCAGACCTTTCTACAGAGTGTGCAGAAGGGTTTTTTTTTTTCTTTAAAGTGCATTTTTAATTATTAAAGTCATGAAAGTAGCACATTTATCACTACAGCAGCATCCTCTGCCCTCCCAAGGATGTTTTTGGGGATGCAAAGGGCCATTTTAGGTGCAACCTAATTTGATGAAGGCGAGTCCTTTCAGCCAAAGGAAAGAAATTGCTCCAGTGAATCAGAGCAGTTTAAAAAGGGTTCCTGAGGGCTGAGTCGGGGCAGGAACAGCAAAAAAAACCCCACCAGGCTTTTCCTGAAAGCAGCAGCAGCCTTAGGGAAGAGGGACAGAAACAACTGTCTCTTCCAGCTCAGGAGATTCTGTGGTTCAATAAATCCAGCCCAAACACACAGAGATCAGCTGTGGGATCACACAGGAATCCTCATCTTCGCTCTAAGGATCCTTCCCCACCCTGGTGTAGGTGGCCCTTAAGCCTCCTGGTTCCTCTAAAATGAAGTTAACAGTAGTTTTCATCTACAAGAGGCACAGTGAGTGTCATTTAACTCAACTCTAAAAGGTGTCCACATCTGCTGATAATCAAGTTCAACTGAGTTTCAATAAACTGTTGAATCTGCCTGAGGAAACCCAGGAGTCCAGGGCAGAGGAGCTGGAAATTCAAAGCTGATTCCCCAATTTAAGACCTCAAATAGAATATTAGTTTACCTCTCATCCTTAAAAAAGAGGGGAAAAGACATGTTTACCAAACTGAAGAAACACA
>JAWWES010000062.1:3545477-3568845 GCA_035583135.1 Lophotriccus pileatus
CCATTGTGCCTCCAGCCCTCATTTTTCCCTGTTTTTTTGTCTGCAAGGCTTCTCCTCATGGCCTGTGTGCCTGGCAGGGCAAACAGGGCACTCCCAGCCAAGGACAGCAACAAGCTCTTCACAGGAGCTACAAATTCCACAAATAAAGGGGAATGTTCCCTGGGGTGAGGACAGTGCCAAGAGTGCAACCAGTTCTGCTTATTTAAGAGGTTTTATTAACGGTGTCAACAGGTTATTAGGGCAGGATTTCAGTGCTGTGCACAGTGACACCTCAGCAGCATCTGACACGCAGGAGGTTTCCTTCCCTCCCTCCCTGCACTCCACAAGAACCTCCAGGTAATTACCCAGCAAGGTCAGAGCACCAGGAGAAGCCATCCCTGCTCCTGCTGTGAGGCCACGGGGTTAACCAAGTGCTGCAAACCCCCTGGGAGCTCTTTGCTCCTGATTTTCCCCCTCACAGACCCTCCTGGACCTGTGGGTTGTGTTTGGATGGGGCTTGTTACACCTTGGAGAGGCAATAAATTGGTATCAGCACAAAGGCAGCTCGTGGTCAAAGGAGAGAAGGGGGGAAAAGGGGTAAGAAAGCTGTTGGAAGTGTATCTGGAAGAGCCACTAAGCAAAGAGAGCAGGGTTTGGGTGAAATCACTCTGCAGTTTAACTCCATTCCAGGCTCCAATGCTGGGAAGAATTTAAACACCACGGTGACCTACCCAGCTACTGCTTCCAAAGGCACTGGAGTGAGTCCCACTCCCAGGACAAGGTGGAAAACTGTGATCTCTCCCACCAAGCATCTCTAAAGCACTTTAAAAATGCAGATAATATCCCACCCACCCACCCCAAGGGAGGCAAACAGAGGGAGAAGCAGAGCCCCAGCCAGGAGGATTCCTCCTGTGAGCAAAGAAAACAATCCCAGCATCATTTGTGGCCTTCCAGGACCTGAAGGGAGCTCCAAGAAGGGGGTGGAAGGAGATGGTCTTATTATTGTTATTTCTGGACCTTGTTTCCACCACGGCCTCCAAACAGCACTTGTTGCATTAAAGGGGGGAGGGGGGGAAATAAAAATCCTTCTACATCACTGCAAGAAAGTGATTAGATAATTGCTCAGCAGTAAAGCAGAACATATAGGAAAGGGCTGTTCTCATCATCATTCCTTGAAGCATCTTGTCCATATTATTAGGAAATGATGTATTTGTGCCAGGCTAATTCATATGGATTGTAATTTCAGGACATAAATTACCCTGCCACGTGTGCTCAGCACAGAGGAACAGCAGCAGAGGTGCTCAATGTTTTAACAAGTTTTCCTAACAGGCTTTTCCACCCCCAATCTCCTCGCTTCCACCCTCGCCAAGTCCAGCTGTGCCTGCCCAGGAGCTCATTTACAGCAGCTCCTGACAGAGGGGTATTTCAGCCACATCAGCTTTTGCACCAGATATAAAAATCCACCCATTTATTGCCCTGGTCGGGTCACAAAGTCACACAAGGGTTCAGGCTGGAGGGGAGCACAGGGGTTTGATCCAGGCAGGGCTTCCAGGCAAATATCTGACACTGATTAAAAGGATGAGCCAGCCAGACCTTCAGCCTGTAAATCAACATCCCCTGCTACGAACACACAGTCAGCTCACACCGAGCAGCTGCTCTTTACCACGGACAGTGACACCTGTAAGACCTACAGACCCCAAAAACACCCCCTGCACCAGTTACACCACGTTTTGTTAGCACAGCTGCTGGGGAACAGAGCCAGTGGCACATCAGAGGCTCTTGACAAGCACCCCTGAAACTTGGGAAGGTCAGGGATGATGTGGAAGGAGAGAACACCTCTCCCAAACACAGCCCTGCTGACTGAAGCACGTTCACCCCCTCCCAGGAAGGTCCAGTGTCTTTCTGCCTTTGGTGCAGCTGATTTAAGAACAAGACTTGTACATCAGTGCTTTCAATAAATACTAAATCACAACTGGACCCTTATGCCCTTAAAAACTGAACATCTTCTACAGCAGAGGAGAAAGTTTCTTGATATGATGGTGGGAGGGAAAAGGGGGCAGGGGAGGCTGTCTGGAGCTAGGAGGAGAGAAAAATCTGTGTTTTTCCCCCTTAACTAAGGCAGCTTTTAGTGCAAAGCTGAAACGCTGCAGGGGCTCCAGGGGATCAGATCCTGTCAAAGGTTCGCATTTCACGGCTGGTCTTTGAAAGGTGAGGGCAGCATTTGCCGGGAGATGGAATGGTAACTTTGTCCTTCAGGCTGAAACAGCAGAGCTGAACATATTTCCACTGAAACAAGAGTAGAATTTCGAGGATAAAGGGTAAGTGGGAGTGGATGTGTGTGCTGGAGGAGAAGCAGAACACCAAGTCCACAGAACACCCCTGGGAGGATCACAGCAGATATTCTGTGTCCCTGGGAGGATGGGCAGTGTTTAACCTGCTGGGCTCCAAAAAGCTACAGCAGGGAAGGGTGGAACTGGGTTATCATGGAATAATCATGGCATAGAATGGTTTGGGTTGGAGGGACCTTAAAACCCATCCAGTCCCACTCCAGGCACACCTTCCACTATCCCAGGTTGCTCCAAGCCCTGTCCAACCTGGCTTTGGACACTTCCAGGATGGGAAATTTTGAGACCTGGTAACTCCCCTGCAGTTCAGGGGAAGGGTGTTCAAAGTGTGCAGGACAAGCTGGAGGAGGAAGAGCTGACCCACCAAAAACCTCCAATCACTCCGTCCCAGCGAGAACAGCAGGGGAGAAATCAATAACCCGAGCAAGAAACTGTAATAACAACTGACATTTATACAGCATCAGATATCCAGGTGTCCCCAAACACCTGACAGATATTACAGGCACACAATTTAGCAGAGAAATCTCCCCCAGCACGAACAGGGCAGCTCAGATTCAGGGGGAGGGAAGTGCTGGGTTTTTATGGCCAGGCTGAAACCCTCCCCAGTGTCGGGAGGGGAGGCTCTCAGGCACCTTCACGGCGCTGTGCTCACCTTGTCATGCCAGCCCTTCCCCCCAGGAGCCCGAGTTCCACATCCCTCTGCTCTCTATTAGTCAGGACACACTTTCAGGCAGTCCCAGCCCCGGCTTTGCCTCTGGCACAGCTGCTCAGCACAAGCAGCAATGACACTTGGAACAAGGTGTTTCCTTGTCTCTGCCTCAGCCTTACATTTCCTTTACAGAGGGGAAAAAAAGAGCATGGCAGAGGAGATCAGAGTGGGATTCAAAGGCCCAGCTACACAAGAAATCAGCCCCCCAGCCTGGGAGCCACCAAGGAAAGCACAGGTCTGATGGCACTGATGACTCTGGGGGCCCAAATTCCTGTTAGGCTTGAGGCTTTCAGCCCCTGCAACTCCACCTGACACTGGTTGCCTGCAGCAGGAGATCATCACTTGTCTGTGCTGGGTCCAAACAGGTCCAGCAGCATCGAGGAAGGGCTGAAACCTTGCTCAGAGGGCAGAGACCCCGGGGCCAGGGGCTGTTCCTCACCCCCAAGGTGCCCAGGGTGTGGAGCCCCAGGTCTCTCAGCCATTGCCTCCCCTCCCCTGGCACCCCCAGCACAAAACCCTGCCACAGAATCCCCACCTTTCCTTCAGCCTCGGAGCTGCTGCAACTGTTTTGCTTCTACCAACAAACAAACACACGGGGGTTGATTATAATTATTATTCTTTAAAAAAAGCCCTGCATTTCCCCGTGTTTCTCAGCCTGTGTTTCCCTCCCCACGCTGCACCACGAGCGTGGGAGGCAGCAAAGGAAGCTGGTTCCAGGAGCCAGCTGGGCTGTGAATCCCACAGTCACCCCCTGCACTTGGGAGCAGCAAAGCTCAGGCTTTTTTTCCAAGGGCTTCCTGAATTCCCACTTCACGTTTCTCCCTCAGCACCATCGATGCTGATGCATCTCTGCCTGTGTGACAATTCCTCTGCTGTTTCCATAAACCCTGGGAGAGGAGGGGAGGTTGGATTTTCAGGGAACCACTGCAAAGGTTCTCAGCTCTCCGCAGCTTGAAATCACAAAGGAGAAGCTTGTTGAGATGGGTAAGACGCAAAACGCTCCTTTCAGGCCACAGATACCCTTCCAGGCCTTGGGTAGCTTCAAAGAAAGAGGAAAAACAGCTCTAAACTCTTCAGGAATAGTTCTATCAGCATCAGTTTCAATCCATTTAATCGATTTGTGTTTCCAGCTGCAACTCGCACAGTAAATCGAGACACTGGGAAAAACCTGAAGAAACAGGAGTAAGAAAATCCTCCTGCAAAGAAATCAGCTCCCAAAGTGTTTGCATCTCACCCCCACAAAGCCTGAAGGAAATGAGAGGGTTGTCTGATTGCTGCTCATGTCCTCGCCATACTCGAGCTCCTTCGGGACAAACCAACCTGGATTAAGTTTTCCAGTACCACAACCATAATTGGGGGAGGAAATTAAAACATCTCTGCTATTTGTTCAGCTTTGTGGAAGTGCCTTTGTCAGGCTTAACAAGCATCATTAGTTCCACTGAGAAGCTTTTCAGTTCTGTGCAGGTCTTGGTTAAACACCCATTCCTGCTGGTACCTCCAATCTCCAGAGGAATCTCACCAGAAGCAGCCCCACAATCTCAGGAACACCTTCTGTTTCCCAAGCACATTTACACCTCATCCCCTTGTAGCCTCCGCACCAGAGACCAGCTCTCCAACCTTACCCCTGGCTCCAAAGAAGATCTCTCCTGCCTTATCCTTCCCTGCTTTTTAATCTTCCCTCACTCCACGCTAGATTTCTCCCCTCCAAACACCCAATTTAGATGGCATCAGGAGGTGCTAACAAAAAGCGCTTCACTGTCTTGTCAGCAGATTACAGAAATCCGTCTCATTCAAGTTTATCCAGTTGGAAACAGAAGTAATTGATGTGAACTTGGAAAAAAAAAATGTATGATTTGGAAGAAGGGGGGTGGGGGAAGAAGCTTCTGCCAGCCCCGCTGTTCCCCCCCAGCTCTCCCTCAGTCAATCACCCAGCGCTGGGTAATCAGGAGCTTCATTATCACCTTCCCTGCCTGCCTTTACCTCGGGCAGGAGCAGAATTGCTCGGGTTGAAAGGGACTTCAGGATCATCCCATCCCATCCCTGCCATGGGCAGGGACACCTCCCTCTACATCCCCATTCCAGGGGGGGCAATCTATGCCAGGGCCTCCCCACCCTCCCAGGGAAGGATTTCTCCCCAATATCCAACCAAACCCTGCCCTCTCTTTCGGTTTAAAGCCACAGCAGAGGAGTCCTGACCTTCCCTCCACATCCCCCAGCTCCAAACCTGACCCAGCAGCACATGGAAGCCCCTCTGCTCAAGACACACAAGTGCCAAATCAGAAACCTGCGTGAAAACCACAAATAAAATGCATCAGATTCATTCAAGGGATGTTCACAGGAGCTTGGCTGGCTGGTCCTCCGGGCAGCTCTCCCTGTTTTTTTAAGGAATCCCTCTCCCAGGGACATGTCCTGCTGCCACTGTGGCCAGCCACAACTTTGGCTGCATTGGTTTTCCTGCTCTGCTCCACATTCTGGGGCATCAAATCAGATAAATAAAGCACCAAACTCCACACCCACTCAGCCAATAAACTGGGATACTTTGCCTTGGGATGGAGCCATTCCAGAAGGGAAGCAGAAGCCACAAGGGATGACACGGATTTCAGGAGAAATATATTTGGAACAGTGGAAGCATGACACTGAGATCTGCCTTTCCTTTCCTTTGGAATTCAAAAAAAACCATCACAACCCTTTCCTTCAGCTTCCCCCCCACAAAGACAAAGCCAATTTTCCAGCATCCCAGTAAATATTCCAAAGCTCTGTGTTTCCTTAAGCCAGTTGGTGCCCACTGTCATGGAATTAAAAGGTAAATGGATCCCACTATTCCTGCTTCCCACCTTGCACCAACCTCCAAAATAGAACTGAAGGACTTCTGGCTTCTTTTAAATGTGAGGAGACTGACACAGACAGCAGGGGACCAACGAATTCCACCCTTTCCTTTTGTCACAGCTATTCCACCCACCCACAGCCACCAGGATTTTTCCTGCAGGTCCCACCTCAGTCCCCTTTTTTTGCCTTTTCCCGTGGCTGAATCCTCGTTCCAAGCAAAGCCAAGCCACCCAGGGGAGCCAGGGAATGATCTGATGCTCAGCTTGAAGGTTCTCAAGGAACTGTGTGTCTGGAAGGGGACTCTTTGCCCCTTCCATAGGGAAGGCAAACAAACCAGCTCCTGCAGGCACCTTCCCACTTATTGCCACCTCCTCTAGCAGCGTGCTGGGAATAATTCCATGAATTAGGAAGGATTTCCTACCTCTGCCCCCCCCAGACTCAGGCTCTGAGCCCCTAAACGGGACTGCTGGGTTGGACTGGGACTGGCATCTCCTTTGGGAAGGCTGGGAGTGCCCCCAGAGCCCAGAATGCACACACAGGTCCCTGAGCCAGGCCCGGGTGAGCTCCAGGAATGCCAGTGATCCTGAACTCAGCCTTCCCTCCCTCCCTCCCTCCCACACAGGGCTTTTGTTCGCTCGCTGTTTACAGCTCGGAATTACTGTCACCATAAACGTTTGAATCAGGAGGCTGGAATTGAAAGGAAGGATTCCTGCTTTGTTTGTGGCTCCCTCCTTTGTTGCACCCCCCCCTTGCTTTGCTTGGGCACCTCATTCAGTTTATGTGACACGCTGGAGCCTCAGAGGGATGAGAGCTATGGCAACAGGAGTTGTGCATCTAATCCCTGCTGCAGAGTGCTGAAATCCTCTGTGCAGCAGCACCACCACAGCAGGGTTTCCATTCATGGTAAGCTCGGGGAAGGAGTTACAGAAATCCTGAGTAAGAAAGAGGGGAAACTCAGGGCAGCAGGTCCCACGTGGGGCAGGTGGAAAAGGGGAAAATCAGCCTGGAAACACAGCAAGAAACAGCAGAGCCAGTGGGATGTGTCTGGAAATTGCTCAAGGCTTTCTCTTGTTGCATTCCTGCTCCAGGCCACTGTTCCTGCTCAGGGGCAGGGGCTGGTAATTCAGAATTGCTCACCTGCACAACAGCAGCTAAACCTGAACACACTGTGTGAGCAAGAACCTTGCAGGGACCTGCTCTGACCAGGAGCAGCCCAGCAGAAAGCTCTGAATCAGACAAGTGGTTTAGAAATACCTTCACACTGCACACCTCACAAAAACCAAGGAGAGAAGCAAAGCTCAGCCGGGCTCCCCACCCAGCTCTGCCCTGGGAATGCAGCTGGGATTCCCAGCAGTCGGTTCTTCGAGCTTTGGGTGTGCAAATCCCTCTTCTCCAGGTGGAAATCCCTGGAGGTACCTGTTTACCAGGCACAAAGTGCTGGAATAGTGGCTGTTCGCTGGCTCGTGTCCCTGGAGAGTTAAGATTTTATTATTATTATTACTATTTCTTTTTTTCTCTTAATGTTATTTACATTTTTCCTAGTATTTACTTTCCCCCTTAACATAACTTACTTTTTCTCTTAATATTACTTTTTTTTTCCCTCCTCTTAATGTTATTTTTTTTCCTCTTTTTTATTTATCTTTCCTCTTAATTTAATTTCCTCGATGTTCTTATTTTATTGCAACCTTTAAACTGGGCTTGGCTTTGAAACAACTCTCTCTACCATTTTCTGCATTAAGATGTTGCTTGCCTGAACTCCACTTCAGACTGGAGAAGTGGAAGAGAAGGAAAAGTCTTTCCACTTGAAATGAGAAATAAAGCAGCGCAGTTTGGCTGAACGTGGGGGAGGGAAAGGTGTGTGAGCACCTGAAAGAATCCCTAACGAGCCTTTGTTTGCAGAGGGGCCTGGAAATTGGAGGGTTTTTGAAGCCATCTGGAGAATTTCCCTTTGTTCGAGCCGCACTTTGGCATCTGCTGGTTACCTGTGCCGGCTTGAAATCACCAGCATTGTGTCTTTTCAGCCTGCTCTGAGATGGTGCTGCTCGGGGTGGGGGTGGGGGTGCCGCTGTTTTTATTCCAGGAGTGTCTGTGCTTTCGAGGTGAATACAGACAAATTCTGAAGAGGGGTGTGATGGGGAGACACTTCTGTGCAGCTGAGCCCCAAAAATGCTCACTGTGATGGCAGGAAGGTTCTGTTTGTGCTTCAGACTGGAGTTGTTTTATAACTTGGGTATATCAGGAAGAACTTTTCCTAAATTTTCAGGTGATGAGGCTCTGCTGAGGAAAACCTGCCTCCTTTAGCTGTTGGAACCTGTTGCTGGGTGGAGTCTGTCCTTGGGGCTGAGGTGTTTGGGGCTCCCAGGCAATGCTAAATACACCAAAGCATCTCTTCTTCTTGGGAGAATCCAGGCCAGGAAGCTTAGGGAACAAGAGAGCCCCCAACCAGCAATGTCCTCTATCTCAGCTGGTCAGTGGAAAAGTCCCCTTTTATTCTCTGTGGCAGGTTATTCCTTACATTTGAGCTCTTGGGATAGACTTTCCTTCCTAAAGAGCAGAATTCTGGATGAAGGTGCAAAAGGGCCTTTGGCTCTGGTGTGTGATGAGGAATTAGAGCAGGGAATGCCATGGGAAGGAGATTCTTTGGAAGCACAGAGGTGGGAGGGAGAAGCATTCCTGCCTCAGCAGAGGGGAGAAGGGGTGAACCTTGTTTAAAGGCTCCTGAGCAAAGGTGATGGAGCTGAGCAGTGAAAAGTTCAGCAGTGCCAGACTTGTTAAAAGTTGCCCTTGACTGCTTCCAGGCATCATTTTAATTGAAATGTAATAAAAAGCTAAAAGGGAAAATTAAGATGCGGGAAGCGCTTGAGAAGCCTGTCTGAAGACATCTGCAAAATGGGTTTATTCCAAGCAAATCTAAGAAAACTGTTTGGGCTTTTTATTGTCAAACAATAACAGTGCCTCCATTTATCCAGTGCCTTTTACAACCGAATCTTTTTCATAGATTATTTCCAAAACAACTGCGGAGTTGATTTATTGCCCAGCCCTGTCCTCGGCACCCTTTTCTCCCCAGTGCTGGAGCATCTTCTCAGCGTGGCAGGGATGGAGGGAGAGCTGAGGTTGGGCAGGGAGGGGGGGCTTGGCTGGGTCAGGGCAGAGCAGGGCCCCCACTTTGCCCATCAGCCCCTTTCCCTGGTGCTGAGCCCGGTGTGGAACCACTGAACCCTCAGTAAGGGTTTGTTCTGCTCTGGGTGCCCTTTTTGCTCAGTTGTGTGTTGTTCTTTTTCTCCACCCAGTCTCTTTTCCAGCTCTTCAATAGTCTTTTTGTCACGGTCCAGATCATGTTCAGGAAGGCAAAACAGTGCCAGAACCTGAAACTAAAAGCCCCAAGAATCCTGACTTAAGCTTTGTGCTTAGAAGGCAGGAACTGACTCTTTCCCTGGGTGAGGAACTGGAGACCTCCAGCCAATTAATAACTGCTATAAAACAGTGCTTCAGTCTGAAAAAATGCTGACAGAGAATTGGGTGCACCTTATGGAGGGCAGGGAGGGGTTACAGACTAATTAATTAAGTTTTGGAAAGTCTGTAATCCTCGGACAAAGGGCTCTGTAAATGTAATATGCAACAGCTAGTACTGCAGGCTGGTTTCACGTGGGCTGGGGGACATGAGGTGCTTTTAAAAGAGAATCACTGGGGTGACCAGGGCAGGTTGGACAGGGCTTGGGCAGGAGCATCTCACACACATGGGCTGGCCCTGTCTGTTGTTGGAGTCATTGCTCATCTGGCTCCAAGCCATTCCAATTCAGATGCTGAAAAGGAGCTGCTGGTGACACTTCCCAGGTTTTCTTTCCCACCCCCCCACCTCCCTGCTGTCCTAATTAAATTTAATATTAAAGTAAAACATTAAAGACATTATGGCAGAGCTTTCATCCGCCACACACGAGCCTCTTCCCAATTTGTCAGGTCATTAGCGAGGCAAAATAAATAGAAATGAGTGTGTGGAGGCTCCGAGGGTGGAGGAATCAGCTGTTTTGAGAATGGGGAGGTTCATCCCTTGGGTTACAGCTATAAAAGTGTGATCTTTAGGGCCTCTCCCAACCCCAACTGTTCTGTAACACTTAACTCTTGTATAAACCACTCTGAGTGTGGTCTGGAAAGGTGCTGATGCTCTTAATGACGGGTATTACTTGATTTAATTTATGTCCTTCCATTTACCTTGTGTGTTGGACCAAAATAACTGAAGGTGCCCTCTATTTTAAGGGAATGTGCAGCATCCCTGCAGTCAAGAACAGTTCTGAGGAATTGCAAACAAGTCACTTCAGGCTTAATTTAAAAAAAATCAGCTCTTGCTGGCCTGGGGGATATTTTGGAGCAGAAGCTCAGTTGCAGTGACCTGGGTTGAGCAGATCTTTAAACAGCCTGGGGACCAGAGGGTTTAATTCTGATGGTTCAGGAGGGGCTGGAAGATTTGGTTCTGCCTTTTGAGAGGTGTGTCTGTCCGTATCAGAATCCAGAAGAGATGAAACAGGGAGGTTTTATACTGACTAGAGGTCGTTCTTTAGCTTAAGTTGCAGTGAGAGTGTGGTGGGACTGAGCTGTTCCAGGGCAGCAGCAGAGGATCGAAAACACACAGTTTGGGAAAGAAACAACGAACTGTTTTTGGGGTGAGTGTTTGTTTCATCAGCCTCACTTATTCTGCTGTGTGCCCTGGACCTTGCAACCCACTCTGCCACTCCAGGCAGGGAACTCCAGGGCCTTTCCAGGCCAGGCAAGAAGGTTCTTTTATTAACATTCCTTCAGGAAGCCCAAACTCGAGCAGTGCTTGTGCATTTTCCTGATGGATCTCCCCAGCACGTGCTCAAAGCTCGGAGGAATGAGCTCTTTAAGTGTGTTTGAAGGTTATGACAGACACCTGTAAACAGGCAGATATTGATAAAAACGTCAGTGGGAGCAGGAGCTGTGCCTTCCCTGCAATCCAATTACTCCTGGTGGCGCCCAGCCCAGCCCTGCAGCAGAGCATTAACCTGTAGCTGTTCCCAGAGAGGGTGTGGAATGCCTGTCCCTGGAAGGGTCCAAGGCCAGGTTGGACAGGGCTTGGAGCAACCTGGGCTGGTGGAAGGTTTCCCATGGCCTGGGGTGGGACTGGATGAGCTTTAATGTGCCTCCCAACCCAAACCATTCCAAGATCCCATGGTTTTTCACTCTATACCCATGAAGTGTGTCTTTGTCAGGGGGCTGCCTTCTTTGGGTGAAGGCAAACACAGACAGATGTGGTCATTTAAAACTGGTTTCTTTTGCTCTCCAAGATCTCCTCAAAGCCTGTGAGTAGGATTGTTTTCTGCTGGGGTTTGTGAACTGTTTGTGCTTTTGCTCTGGTGTTTGGATACACTGGAATCTCTAACAGAGGTTTGGATGGCAAACAGACACTGCCAGTCCCTCAAACCACTGCTCTTCTTGACCTCTTGGTGTTCTGAAAGCAAGTTCTTACTCTGGTTACGTTTCCCCAAGCTGGAGAGGGAGTTAATCTGACTGGAAGCGGTTCTGTTGCACAATTCTCCACGAGGGCTGAGGTCCAGAGCTGTCCACAACCAAATGGTTATTTGGTGGTAGCTGGAGCTTTCAGAGGAGTGCAAACAGAAAGCCAAGGTTAATGGAAGTTGCATTTCAGCTGGGTTCTCTTATTTCCTATTTTCCAAGCTCGTGTTCCGTGCAGGTGCTTGGCTTGGATCTTCACGCTGTCAATAAACCCACCGTGTTTGAGCAGACAGGATTAATGCAGATTTTAAGGGCTATATTTAGAAGTAATTTAGCTATCATCAGTCAGAAGGGTGGGGAGAGATGTGATGGTTATTCATACTGATTGAATATTCTATTGATAGAGATACTTATTAACCCTAAACGTGTCTTTCCATGGTGTTTTCAGGTCTCAAACAAGAGGATGGGGGGGAAAAAAGGCAATTCAGAGGGGGAGAGGCAGAATTCCAGTGGAGGAAAGGGTGGGGAGGGGAGTAACGAGCTGGGTAATGGTCCCGTTTAAGGGCTGATCACCGGAGCTGGGTGTGAACTCGGTGCGGTTCCATCTCAGTTTCCAAAGCTTCTCTGCCCTCTCTGCTCTCCCCGTTGCCTTCCCCGAGCAAGAGATTTCATTTCAGATAGGGCAGGCAGCTCCTCGCACTTCCAGGAGCGTTTATAGAATGGAATTGCCAGAAATAATCGCGGGTGATTAACATACAGAGTTATTAAAAAAAAAAAAAAAAAGATGATTAATTACAAAGCTGTAATTCATCTGCGAAATCTAAACCAGGAGGGGAGAGCTCCAGTGGGTTCCCAGCAGTGAGGGGTCCCCAAGGAATTTGGGGCTTGTGGGGAGAAGGAAACTGAGGCACGGAGAGGTCACTGGTGCTCGTTATCCAGAAAATCAGGTGGGAATGGGACCTGAAAGCCCTGACTCTGCTCCTTGCCGTGACAAGGGGGGGGACAGAAACCCGTTTCCATGATATTGGGTGTTTGCTGCATTAGGATTTTCCAAGTGGCACTGCTCAGAAATGACTCTGCCTCCAGGCTGGGGAACAGCTCTGGGTGGTTTTATGAAGGGAGGAGGGTCTGGAGGTGATGGGAGGCTCCACAACACTGTTCCTCCCAGGGCAGGGGTCTGGGGTTTATTACCGTGATGGCAGGGGAGGGCTGATTCCTACAACCAATTGCCTTTATTTTTTTTTTTTCTCCATTCTGAAGATGCAAGCAGTTGATAATGACAGTAATTAACGCTGCAGAAACAAGGTCAAACCCAAGAACATTACCCACTAAAAGTCACTTTCCCAGAAAGTCATGTCAAAATTCATTGCCTTGGAGGAGCTTAAAAAAAAAAACCATATAAAAAAAAAAAAGAGGAGGCAACTGATGAGGAGCTGTTTGAATTATGTAAATGCTCAGGTATCCACGGGGTTTGACCTTTTTGCAGATGTAATTTAGCATTCCAGACACTGTCATCTCGCTGCCAAAGTCAAATGAGATGCTTGCTACTGCAATTGATAGCTGATAGCTGATCTCCTCCAGGAACGAGGCAGTTTGGGAAGGCAGGAGGCGACTGCAGGGCTGGGAAGTGCTTGGAGATGGAGCCCCTTTCAGTGGAGCCTTTGTGAAAGCCTCCCCTGCTGTTGGGGGTCCCTCTGCCCCCCTGGATGCACCTGCAGTGCTGGAAGAGGCTCCAGGGTTGTCTCACCTCGGGCTGGCTGTTCCCATTTGGATGGGGAGGCTGGTGGCGTGGAAGGGCTGTTCCCAAGCTGGAGGGAAGGAATTCCATCCCCAGCCAGGGATTTTTGGAGCAGTGAGGAGGCTGTGCAGGGATGGTTCTGATGCAGGTGAAGTGCTGAGCCAGCCCCAAAGCCCTGTGGAGCTCTGCTGTCCCTGGCTGTGGGTCAGGGACCTGTGTCAGCCTGGCTGTCCCCGTTTGTCACCCCAATCCTGTCCGTGCTGGCAGTAAAATCCCAACCTCCCCCTCGTGCTGCTGGCCTTGGCTGCTCTCCACAGATTGCTCCTGTTCCCAGGTGCCAGGTGGCTGAGCCAAGGGCCTCCCTTCCCTCCAGGTTGGATCCAGGCAGCCTCCTGGCCTCCCTTCACTCCGAATCAGCGTCTGCTGCGCTGAGTGGAAGCGGCTCTGAAGGAACACCTGCTCTTCCCAGCCCTCCACGCTCCTCAGCAGCTGAACCAGCCTCTGGGGCTCAGGAGGGAGCTCCCTGGGACTCCTGAGCTGGGCTGGCCCCCAGCCCTGCAGAGGCTTTTTGTGGGGTTGGGATGAGATGATCTTTGAGGTCCCTTCCATTCCAAGCCATCTGTGATTCTGTGATTCCCCTCTTTACTAATACCAACAAGGCTTCCCTGAGGTTGTGGCTGCACAGTCACGTTCCTTGGCTAGAACAAAACTGTCTGAAGGCTTCTGATCCCCTCCTGGCTCCTGTGCTGGCACAGGTTTGCCCAGAGAAGCTGTGGCTGCCCCTGGATCCCTGGGAGTGTCCAAGGCCGGGTTGGAGCCACCTGGGATGGTGGGAGGTGTCCCTGCCCATGGCACTGATTGAGGTCCCTTCCAACCCAAACCATTCCAGGACTGAAAATACCCTCAGTCCTGGTTTTTGTGGGCACATGAAGGACACCAAGGTCCTTCCCAGAGCAGTTCAGTGGTTCCTGGCAGCCTGTGCCAGGGGAAGAGCAGCACTGAGCTCAAAATGAGGCTCCACGTGGCTGGGCTGGGCTTGGTGGGCACTGCAGGCTGCTGGTCATGTTTTTCCTCAGCATTACCCAGTAATTTCCCTGAAGCTGCTCTGTACTTCCACAGGCACAAATGAGAGCTGAAGCTGGCTCCACGTTCCTGCCTGTAATTGCTGCTCAGCTCTTGCCAAGAGTTAACTCTGGATCTGGTGCAGGTTGTTGCTGTTCAGATGCTTCCCACCTTGTGCCTTCAGCCTTTTCCACTCAAACCAGAATGTGTCTGGAGTGATTTATTCCACCAAACCCTTTTCCCTTTCTGAAGGGTTGTTTTTGGGAGGGTTGCCCTGGCCCTGATTTCCCCAAACTTGGGCTCCTGTGCTTTGAATCCGGGTGAGAGCATTTCTCTGGATCCAGCTGTGCTGCCTTTGCTGTTTAATGGTTCACTTCAAATGCAGGGTTTGTATTTCATGCTTCATTATTTTTTCTTCCCTGTTGTGTGGCCATTTGTAAACTGAAGGTGAATTACATGATGTTCCTGCCAGGCATGCAAAGAGCTCGAGCACTGAGAATGCTCTGCCAGCCTCTTGCTCCTCTTTGATGTCTTGGGGATGTTTGAGTGGCTTTTACAGCTCAAGCTCTGACACCTCTTGCAGTTGAGTTTGGGGACCTGCTCCCTGTGTCCCTGTTTGAAAATCTGCCTGGTTTTATTTTTTTGAGTAAATGTTTGCCTTTTTCTCTAGTAGCAGCTTCTGAGGCACCATGTACCTCTCCAGCTGACTTGAAGCAGGATAGGATAATAACCCTCATCAATATTTAACTATTAAAAAAGGGACTTTCATGTTTAGGGAAGTGCTTTAAGTCAGCCAGGTTTTAATGTGTAAACTGTTTTCACTTTTCACACGTTCTGGTGAGTGTTTTCCATTCATTATGGATTTAAAAACTCATGTTCAAGCCTCTGTTCCCCCCCCCCCTCCCTCAGAGCATCAACCCAGTGCAGGACGCTCAGGGGCACTCAGGTTTTTCTCTCCCTGCCAAAGGATGCTCCTACCTCGGTGTTTCTGCTTTTTCTGCTCGTGTTTCTGGTGTTTGAAGCCTTATTTATGGATAAAGTGGTATTATATGTGTTGAATTTTGCTACCATTCCCTGGCCCAGTCAGAGGGGCCTTGGAGGAGGAGAATCCTCTGAAGGGAACAAGAAGAGGTTCATAAATGGAATATCTGGGGAGGGGCAGGCTCCAAAATCACCAGCATGTGACCCAACTTCTACCTTTATACCACAGCCACTTCTTTCCTGTTCCCTTCCTCTGGGAGCACCAGGAGTAGTATTTTGGATAAAATATCTTTTGGAATCGGTATCTTTCCCCCCCACCCTTTTTTTTTACAAGATGCTTTTCTTTCAGTGGGTGGTTTGACTTTAGCTTAGAAAACATAGAGGGGGAGAAATACTGAAGTCAATCAAGCCTTCATTTGCACACAATTTAGCCCCCAGTTGACAAGTGGCATCTTCTGAGAGCGAGACAAAGAATGGCAGTAGCAAGAAGTCATTTAAAAAAAGAAAAAAAAACCCACAACCCTTTTAAAAATGAGCTGCTGTTTACAGGACTCTGCAGTGGTTAATAGTCATTCAGGAAATCACACAATGAAATCTCTCCTGCACTGTCAGCTCTGTCACAATGACATTGAGGGGCACAGGTAACATTACGCCCTGTGACTTAATATTTCAGCTAAAATTAGGCTTGGTTTTTTGAGAGAGGAGATAAAACACAGGCTGGAGCAAAGCAGAGAGTGGGGCAGTGTTTTTTTTCTTAAATGCTCATTTAATAACAGCAAATGTTTCCTTCAGGCTTTCCCCCAGGTTCACTTGGACAAGGGTTTGGCCAAATAGCACTTCCAGGGAACTGGGATCACAGAATATCCAGGATTGGAAAAGGTTGATCAGAGCCCAACTCCTTGATAGTGTCATCAAACCTACACTTGACCCGAGTGAGCTGAACTGTCTTAGAGCAGGAATCTTGATCCCAAAGACTTCTCCTCCCTGCAGGGGCTGGATGGTTTTCTCTCTTTGGCTTTGGGTTCCCTGGATCTCTCAGTCCACTCCGAAACATTTCCACAGGGGCTCTCTGTAGAAGGGCATTACAGTTTGTTCTTGCCATAATGTGTTTATTTTCCCTTCCTTCCAACAGATGTTAAGCAATTAGAGAACATGGCAGAGCAACATATTTATACAAATGAAAGGAAGTGAGGGAGAAATGCTCTGAGTGTTATACTTCCTAATAAGATTAATCCAGGAGTGTACAAATGGTGAAGTGCAGCCCCAGCAGCACTGTTACAACAGGCCAGATACCTTAGAAACGTGGAGAAATAACCGCACACCCAGCCCATGGTCCCTGTTTTCAGTCCTTTGGAGAAGAGGGAGTGGGTAACAAATGGTACAGGCTGTTTGGAATGAAGAGCTGCAGGGGTAAGAGCAGCTGAGCTGGTTTTTCTGAGCTTATCATGGCCTTGTGGGGCTTTTTTTTTTATGTCCAGACATAAAATCCCATAATGGTTTGGGTTAGAAGGGATCTTAAAGATCAACAAAACAAAAAACCCCCACCAAAAAAACCCCAAAACCAAACAAAACCACAAAAGCCCCCCAAAAATGAAACAAAACCATCAAAATAACCTCCAAAACCAAGACAAAAATAAACCAACAAAAACCCACCCAACTCAAATAAGACCCTTCAGCTCCAGTGAGCTGCTCCTGCAGAAGCACCTCTGGAAGATTAACAGGGGCAAGTTTCTGGGAGGTGGATGTGAAAGGGAGATTAAATTCACAACCCAGCGTGTTGGATGTGCCGCTCCTCACCTTGGGCTACCCCCAACCCCGGCGTGCTGTCAGATGGATTTACCTGTTCAGCAGCACTGACACCCCCCTCCCTCCTTGCAATTGCAGCTGGATTGATAAATACAGACTTCATCCAGTCTGCTCCCTGCCAGGAGATCCTGGGAGTACAACGTGCTTATCCGTGTCTGTCTCTGCACGACAGTGTTTGCAGGGCAATATTTAAAGCGCAGCCGAGAGAGACTGGAGGAATTTGAGATGCAGGAGCTGGCTCTTGGCTCACCAACATAAATGAGGCATCTCAAGGCACCTAAGCCTGGCTGCTGGTAGCGTTTTGGAGGGGATGGGTTGAGGATTTCACGTTTGTTTGCTGTGCCAGACGTCCTGAATCACGGCGCGGTCCCCCCGGCGCTGCTCGTGTGAGTGGCATTCCCAGAGGGAAGGAATCTTGGTTCCTCAGCGGTGTTTGGGTGGTTTCTTTGAAAGGCTTCACATCCAGATGATGTGACTCGGTTTGCAGCCAGCAGGAGCAGGGGATGGGTTGCTTATGAATCACAGAGGAGACCTGGAGATGGAGAGGCAGAGGGATGGTGGGAGGGGAATGAAAAATGAGGTGGTGTTGGATTGTGGTGGGTCTGGGACTGGAGAGGGGGATGAATCTTGGAATGACCTGGGTGGGAAGGGACATTAAAGCCCATCCAGTCCCACCCCTTGCAGTTTGGAGCTATTCCCCCTCATTCCCAACCCTTGATAACAGATCTCCTGGGTTTTGGGCCAGGCTGGATCTTGGTGAAGAGCAGAGGTTTCTGACCAGGTCCTCTCCTCCTTTGGTCACTCTGCTGACCTGGGACTTGCTCCTGCAGCCCCAACTCTGGATTTGGGTACCACGGTGGGCCCAGCCCCTGAGGGTGCTGGTGGAGCATCATCAGAGCTTTGTCCATCAGACAGGCCTGTCTGGGTGAGACACGGTGTGTTTGCTGTTCTTTCTTAGCTGATGCTCTTCTGCTTTTGAGCTCAGAGACCGTTTTTCATCTTGGCCTGACCCTCCTTCCTCTCCTTTGGGCTCTGAGCTGCAGTAATCTCACATGTTAGCAAAAGAATCAACTTTTTAGCCTGGAATAATTGTATTCTCCATCAGCAATAGAATCTATTTTGGTTTTTTTTCCCCCTCCTTAAGTGGCAATTTTATATGGTAGCAAACTTTTTAATTTTCTTCTGCAAGCTGCATCTAAAATCCAACAGATAGGCAAAAATGGATTATTAAAGCTATCTATTTTTCTTGGCATTCCTGTAATTTAATAAACTGTTTGAGCTCTCCTTCTGCAGTTTATGACATCACAAGAACAAACCCCATCCTTTGATTAATAGCTGCTCAATCAATCCCCCCTCCCCACGTGATTTTCAGATAGATTGGGTTTAACATTCAGGACTGGCTTAGGGTTTAGTTTTGGCTGGTTTGGCTGCCTGAGAAGGGTGTGCTGAGCCAAGCTCAGGCCACCCCAGCTCTCCATCCCCCCCTCTCTGAGCCTGCACTGAAGGGCTGGGTGGAGCTTTTGGGGATGTGTGGCAGAACAGCCCCGCTGGGAACGTGCCTGGTAGTAAATCTGCAGCTGGTGGAGCCAACGAGATGAAAATGGGAGTGACCCTTTGCCGAAGGGCTGCTCTGCTGAGCCCCCGCTGTGGTTCCCGGGGGCCGGGAGGGCACGGAGGGGTCGCAGCGACGCCGTGTCAAGGGTGACCTTCCTTCCCAACACGCTGCCTCTGGGGCACCCTGAGTGCCCTGACTGTAAGTGGCTTGTTCTGGGACCTCAAGGACCTTGGAACAAATCCCTGGAGCCGAAGCATGGCTTTGGATTATTCAGTGAGTGAGCGGAGCGTGGAAAGGGAGGGGAATTTTGTGTCAGGAGCCAACGTGGCTTTTTAGAGCACAGGAGCAGCACTGATCCCAAAATCACAAACAGTTTGGGCTGGAAGGGACCTCTGGACATCACCCAGTCCAACCACCTTGCCCAGGCAGGGTCACCTTGCCCAGGTGCCACAGGGATGTGTCCAGGTGGGTCTGGAATGTCTCCAGAGGGAGATCTTCCTTCGTTCTCTTCCCAGCTTTGCTGCAAACACGTGGCAGGTCAGAAGCACCTTTGGATTTGGGTTTCCTGGTTGAGGGCAGTGCTGGTTCTCTGCCAGGATGTGCTGGTGCAGCTTCAGCTTCGTGCCTGGAAACTGGGGGCAGGAGTTGTGCTCCTGCTCCCACTGTCACCATGGAGTCCTCGGGAGGGATGGAGAACTCTGGTCTCCTGGGGCTGACAGGAGAAAACAGCCCCAAAGTTGTGCCAGGGGAGGTTTAGACTGGATAACGGGGATAAATTCTCCATGGAAAAGGGTGGTCAGGCACAGGGTGGACTCCATGGGTCGTGAGGGCTTTTCCAGCCTTGGTGATCCGGGGATTCCATGCCCTGATTTTTGTGGTGCTCCGGCTGTTGAAGCATCTCCTGGTCTGTCATGCCCTGATTCCCACAATTCCTTTTCCTGCTGTTCTGGGCCAAGCCTTACCTGTACAGTCACAGTAAAACCGTGCAGAAAAGCCCAGAAAGTGGCTTAGCATTCCAATATCTCCCTGCTCCTGCTTTCCCTGTGTCCCTCCTTGCACACGACCGGCCGTGGGAGCCACAGAAAATAACTCCAGAAAAGAACCAGCTGTTCCCTTAAGTGGATTTGGTCCATCCCTCAAGCTGACAGATGATTTTTATTATGTACTATTACTTAATGAACTCTTTTTGTGGCAAATGTAATTCAATACAGCTCCTGATTCCCGGTTTGTCATCGGGCCTTTTATGAAGGAAGAAAAATGGGGAAGGACTTGATGATTCCTTTATCTCGTTATGTTAATTGCGTTAGGAATGTTGGAGGAAAACAGCCCCTGGATGGAACAGGAGAAAAATCCATGCTTCCACTTAGGGAAAGTGGGAATTTGCTGGGGCAGAATGTGCCTGACTTGAGGCAAAGCTGAGGGTTTGAAAAAACAGAAGGAAGGGATTATTTTGTTCTGTAAAAGCCTTTTTTGAAAGGAAGGCTTAATAGAGGGTGTTCAAGAGGAACTTGGGAAACACCTCAGGAGTGACTTATGGAAGAAATAAGGATCTGGCAGTGGAGCTGAGGCTGTGAGGTCGTTGCTGCTGCTGCTGGTGGGAGTTTGGGGGTGATATTTGGGCCGTGGTTTCATTTCTCCTGCCTGCCTTGGTGTTACTTTACCAGCCTTTCAGGCTATGTGATGTTACCAACCCATCACCTTCCCCAGGAGGCCAGGGGAGTGAGGGATGTTGATGCTTTGTGGGAACACTAGAGGTTCCTAATTGCTTGTCTAATTTATCTTGGTTGGAATTTTGGCTTCCCGAGGTGTGGGGATTAAAAAAAAAAAAAAAAAAGGCTGCTGGGCACGTCTTGCCAAAGCACAAATTCCTCCTTATAAATCGTCCTAGAGCACCTCAGCCTTCTGGGTAACCCAAAATAGATGCTGATGCAGTGTGGAGAGAGGAACAGTGAGGAGTAAAGTAGTTACAAGGTGCAAAATGTCACCTGGAGGGTCGTGGGGGATTGTTTATCAGCCTTACAAGAGCAAACAAACTCTCTGTGGGTGTTTTTTCTTGGCTTCAGCTGGGTCTGCACAACTGAGTTGTTTTATTTACACTAAAAGGGAAGGGATTTTTTAAAGCTATAAGAGGGAGGAGAGGAAAAAAACCCAAAAATCTGGTGTTCATGTATCAGGGGCTGTGTCTAAAACTCAGTGAATAAAAAAAAAAGCCCCTTCTTGTCCTGTCATCCTGAAAAAAAAATATTCATTTCAGGGGAATTGTCATCACATCTGGGGGAAGTATTTGCCATCCTTCTCTGTCCCAGGAGCCACTCCACAGAACCCATTTGGGGTTCTTTTAGGGCAAACCCGAGTGCCTGTGATGGTTCCCTGCTCCAAACTCCCATTTACATTCCAGTTTGCTCCTTCCATGTTCAATAATTTAAGGTATTATCAATTTACTCTTCTTAGCTGGAGGGAATGGCTGGTGCTCTGTGCACACACCGTGGATACATAGATGGTTCATAAACAGCTAAAATTAGGAAATTCTAAATTCTAAACGTATCTAATTACCTCTAATCATAGGATCACTATAATTAATAGGATGCTGCTTCCCCCCTGTCTTTAAAGAAGGTGGATATTCTCTTTAATAGAGCCTCAAACAGATTTATCCCGTGGATGTGAAAACAGAACGTTGTCAGGCGGTTTCTGAGCGCAGGACCAACTTTCTGCCCCCTTTTTCAGCGGGATTCCTGTCTCTGGTGGCTCCACAGGCTGTGCCTTCCTCTGCTGTTCCTCCGTGGGTTCATCTGGAGAACTGGGAAGTTACTTTTTAGGGTTGAAATCTGTGTTTGCCCTTTTCCCATCCCCAGCAGGACAGGCCAGGTTGGTTTGTGATGGTTTGTCTGGACTTTCAGAACTGGACCCGTGTTGCTGTTTGATTGTGAGCTGGGTCTAGAAATGTTCTATTTCAGGAGCACCCAGTCAATATTATCCCATTAATCTGAAGAGCTTCCCTCTCTTCCCGTTATTTGTCCTGCGAAACATTGATTTGGCGTCATTTTATTTTTTTTTCCCTGTGCTAAATCCAGCTCTTCTTTGTGCAGATCAGCTGTTTACAGTGGCTTCCTTATAACACTTTAATTTTCAATTTTGCTCCTTTGATGCCGCTTTCGCTTCTTCCTGTAAATATTTTGATGTGTGTTGGTTGCTTCTCTTTAAATGTTGTGGGGAGAAGCGGCTGCAGCAGCTGCTTTGGGTGCTTCAGAATTTGAAGCAGGAGGATTTCATGGGACAGGCGCTTTTTTTTTTTCCCCAAATAAAAGTGGTTTTAGTGGAAAAAGCGGGAGTGATTTGCCTCCTTGGGACACTCAGCAGTCGGTGTGCCCTCCGGCTGGTTACACCTCGGAAAGGTGATCATGGAATCCCACAGGGGTTGGTGTTGGAAGGGACATTAAAGACCATTTAATTCCATGGGTAGGGACACGTTCCACTAGCCCAGGTGGCTCCAACCTGTCCTTGGACACTTCAGGGATCCAGGGTCAGCCACAGCTTCTCTGGGCACGCTGTGCCAGGGCCTGCCCACCCTCCCAGGGAGGAATTCCATCCCAACATCCAGGGATGTGCAGCACTGGAACCTGGGGCTGTGCTGCTGTTTGGAGGCATCACAAACAGCTCGGACTGTGTGACTGAGGGTGACAGAGTGGGCTCATCACTCCAAAAACGTGTCAGGCAGCGAGGGCTGGAGCAGCAGAGTCATCCCAGCCCGGCTCTGGCTGCGGGTGGCACTGCAGAGCAGGATTTGTGTCCCGGTGGCTGTTTTGCACGGGAGACGGGGATTGTCTTTAGCGAGAGGTGATTTTGTGCGAGGTGGGACGCGGAGGGAGCGCTGGGGGCTCGAAACGGGCTGGGAACAGAGCCTTCAGGGATGCTGTAAGCGCTGAGGGCAGGGATGGTCCGTGCCTGCTTCAGAACCGCCTGTTTCGTGAATCGAGGCAGGATTTTTTGGGGGAGAGTTCCGCCTGAAACCTCGGCGGTTCAGCCAAGGAAACTTATTAGCCGGGAGCACCCCGGATTCTGAAACGGCTGTGATTCGATTCCCCCGGGGGAATAAAGCGGGATGGTGTCTCCTCCATGCCTGTGGATTGTTCTGGGTTCTTTGGCTCAGCCCCTGCCCTGCGGGTCTGCAGCGACCCAGGCGCATCTTCAGCATCCAGGGTTGGGCTGGGGGGTCTCGGGGAGCCCGTGGGCTGTGGAGCCGTGGGTGTGGAGCCTTTCCCCGGGGGCTCTGCGCCTTTGCACAATCAGGGCTGTTTGAATAGAAGCTGCAGCTTAAACAGGCATAAAGCAACTCTTTCATGTACCAGCCCTGGTTGCCTTGGCTCTTGGCAGCGGCTCACGATGTAGGCAGGGGAAGGATTGAAATGCAGAGGGGACGGAGGGAAAAGGGAGAGAAGGAGGATTGATCCGAGGGTGGGGGGACAGATTTGCAAGCCCTCGATATCATTTGGTTTTTTTAGCTGTCAAATAAGCTCCTTCCAGGCAGTGGAACAAGAGCGAAGAAGGGGGTTTTGCAGCAAGAAACTGCAGCAAATGCAAAAGCCGGAGCAGGGGGATGGGTGGCGAGTGGAGCCCCCGGTTTGGCCAGGGGAGAACCGGAGGGGGGGGAGAATGGCCCGACCCCTGTGCGGGCACCGGCCCCGCATCCCCGGGGAGAGAGGGGGAAAACGGGGACTGCGGGGCTGGAGAGGGGCTTGTGGGGCTGGTGAACACCCCCTGCTAGGGTTTGGGAGAGGGGCAGCTCCGAGCCTGTCACACAGGGAGCCGTAGAGTCGACGCTGCCGAGGAGGGGGGGCGGAGGGATGCTCGAGTGTTCCAGAGTGTTTTTTTCGTGGTTATTTATTTATTTTTTTGGGGGG
>JAWWES010000062.1:3568886-3592179 GCA_035583135.1 Lophotriccus pileatus
GCGTTAACCGGCTGCGGTCCTTCCTCCCTCCCTCCCTCCTTCCCTCCCTCCCTTCCCCATCTTGCCTGCAGCTCCAGGGACCGAGGTACCAGGAGATGCTCAAACACAAACAAGGGGAGGTGGTGGTGGGGAGACACGGCTCTGCCAGCCCTGCCAGGGCAGCAGCTCCACAGCCCAGCTCGCTGGGAGGGGGGGCCCAGCCTTTCCCACCGCCGCGGTGCCCCTGGACCAGTCCCACCAGCATCAGTCGCTGGGAGGACAAGCCACAGGCTGGGAGGGGTCGGGAGAAAGATGGGGATGGGTTCTTTTGTGATCTGTTTGCAACAGAATTTCCTCCATCCCCAAAATCGTGTCGATATCATCAAGTTGTTTACGGGGGGGGTCTGTGCCCGCGGATGTCTCGGTAGCAGCGATGCTCTGTGTGTGTGTGTGTGCCAGACTCCGTGTGAAATGGGGGGCTGGGGGACGGGTTCCTCAGCAAGAAACCTGTAGGACATAAAAATAAACCCGCTGCCAAAGCCTAATTTGTGGGCTCTGGTTCTGGTGGGAGGATGGTGCTGGGTTTGGGGTGGGGGTAGCACAGCCCAGGCAGATCCCTTTTGGTGGCCCCTCATCGCGACCCCCCTACCCCCCTCTCCCCTCCCCAGCATTTAGAAGAGGACAAAGCTATGGGAACGATTAATCAAGTGGCTAATAAAGAAGTATAAATCCCCGAGGAGCGTGTGGTGCTGCTGCCGAGGAGCTGGCTCTGAGACAGCCACCGGGAGGGACGCGCCAGCCCCAGCCCTCCTCTCTCCTCTCCTTTCCTCGCCTCTCCTCTCCCCGAGCTGCTGCCACACTTGGTTCATTCCAGCTGCAGAAGCTCAGAGCCTTCCATGCGGTGGGATTTTTTTTTTTGCCTGGGCTGAAAAAATTAAGGAAGAAAAAAAAAAAAAAAAAAGAAATCACAAGCCTGACCTGCTTTTTTTTTTTTTTCCCCCTCCTCCCCCCCTTCTCAACCATCCTCTTCCCTTTCTCCTCTTCATCCAGCCGAGCCGAGGACTATCCCAACCGCCAAGAGGAAGGAGGAAAAGGGGGGAAAACCCGGCGAGAACCAGCGACCCCCCAGCACGCCCCGTTCCTGCCGCCCTTTGACATGCAACCTTCCTTGGGATGGCAGGGATGCAGCTGCGGCTTCGGGAGGCGCTGGGGCAAGCCGGGACTCGCGGCTCGGATGCCGGCGGAGGTGAGCGCCTGGAGCCGGGTGCTGCTGCTCTCCGTGGGGCTCCTGGCCGGATCCGTGACGGGTGAGTGCCACGGACAAACACGGCAACTTCAGCAGCGGTTTTGGGGGGGCTGGGGTGGTTTTGTGTCGGCACACGCTTCCCCGGCCGGGAGATTTTCCTCAGCCCCTCGGAGGATGTGGATCCCTCGAGCATCCTTCGGGATCCAGGCCGGTGGGGGGATGAAAGGTGGCTTTGTGTGGTCTCGGTGCCTTTCTCCCGTGGGTCACATTTGGGCACAGTTGCTGTGTGTGACGGGCAAGATGACTGTGAGAAATGCCAGCACGGTTTTTTCCCCCCCTCTTGTCTTTCCCTTGCATCTTATTTCGCTGTTTCCCTACCCTGGGGTTTGCCCACAGATTTTTTGGATGCCTTGTGTGAAGATGGAAGCACTTTCCTCTTCTTCCTCCTGCCTCCCAAGTTGAATATCTCTTGCAGAGGGGCTTTTTGGCCTCAGCACAGTGGTTTTTAGGAAACATGCACCTACTGACTAGAAGGAGAGCAGGAGACGACTCGATTTCGGGGGCAGTTTGCTGCCGTCTCCCATCTCCTTTTTCCGTGAGCAAAAGCATATGCAAGGACTGAAGTTTATTTCTGGTGTAAACAGCAAATATTTAGGGACTGTCCTCCTGTGTGTGTGTGAGTGTAGGAGGGGGAAGAGTGGGAGAGCCGAGGCTTTGGCAGTGGCTCCTCTCCACACTGTGCAGTGCCCCGATTTCCCAGAGTTTCCAGGGAACGTTGTCTTTGCTGTATCCGAGGCTGGAGGAATGTGTGGCTGCTGGGGGTGGGTTTGAAAGCTCCCTGCGTTTGGGGGGGGTGGGGGAGGTTATTTGGGGGAAGTTTATGTGGAATGCAACGCTGATTTTTATTATGTAAGGCAAGATCTCCTTTAGGGGCATGGAGAATGAGGATGAACTGCTCCTCCTGAGCCACTCTTGCAGTGGAGCCGAACAGTTTGGCTGACTGGAAGTATGTTAGGGAAGGGCATAAACCCACCCACCCAACCTGCAAGTCCTGATTAAGGAAGAATATTTACTGTGGTGAATATTTTTCCTGCCTTCACCACGAGCATTCAGCCTGTACCCAGAGCAAGAGCATTCCAGCAGCTTCTGCTGTGCTTTTCTCAGACAAGTAAACTGATGCAGAGATACCCAAATACCTGATCTACTCTCTCAGGGGTTTGGAGCTTCCTTTCTTCTTCTGAGCTGTCTGGAGCTTATTCATGGCAGCTCTTCTCCTCTGTACCTTGCAGAGTATGTAATCCTTTCTTCTCAGGCCCCTGGTCCCTTCTCTGTGCATTTAGAGCTCTCTGTTCTGGATCCTTCACCCAGAGGTTGATGCCCTGTGTTGTTTTTCTTTGTGAGCAGAAGATCTGCAACAGCTTTTTAGACCTCAGATGTTTTGTTGGTTTTTTCCCCTCTGCATCAGAGCCAGAGGCATTGATCAATAGCTCTTCCCCTCCGATTCTGGCATCCCAGCAATGATCTTCTTGCCTGAGCAAGATGCCAACTTTGAGATCAGTGTGCTGTGATGTACCTGGAGCGAAGGCACCCACCCTTTGCAGCTCTCTGGTGGGTTTTGGGGTGTAATCACCGAAAAATCAGCTCAGTCAGGGCTGGGACTTCCAGCACCTTCTCTGAGCAAATCCTGAACCTCTGGAGAACAAAGTTCCAAGAGGCTTCGCGTCCAAGCTGTGCCGTTCCCCGGGTCTGCGCGGGGAGCAATAACCGCGAGTTCCATGGTGTGGCAGCAGAGCTGTGTGTGTGGAACCAGCAGCCAGCAGTTCTGGCCCTCTTAAAGATAAAAAAAGGGAAGAAATCCTGTCCCTTCTGGGCAGTGCATCAGCAGCAGAGGGTGCATTTTTGGGGGGATGTGTGTGTGGATGGGCACAGGTAGAATGCCTTTGGAAGGCCTGGTGTCAGAGGGGCTGTGCTGCGCTGGTCTGGGTTTGTACTGGGTTAGGGAAGGATGCACCAGCTTGAGCCATCATCTCCTCAGTTTAAACCCATTGGAAGTCTCCTTTTTCTGGATGGAAGGTAGTTTTTGGCAGGCTCTGAGGAGTGGGGCAGCAGGAAGCTGTTCACGAGTTCTGGTTTGGACTCCAAGGTGAGGTCAGGACCAGTGGACAGGTGGGTTTGGTTGCAGGGATTTAACCTGCCCTGATGATTCAGTGAGGGACATGATAGTGCAGGGTCACTGAGGGACCACGAGGGGTTAACTAACACTCACTGTGGTTTTAGTTATGTAGGACCAGTGGCATAAATGAGAGGAGACAGTTCAATAGGAGGTGGAATCGGTAAATATGATGGGTTTATATCAAACTTCAATTAAAGACCTGAGCTGGAATGAGGGTTGGGGTCTGTCCAAAGACACATTATGAATCCTGAATGGGATGCAGTCAAACCAGAATCCATGTTTAAATCGGCAGGCTTGTTGTCAGTTCCTTCCCCACAGTTACAGCCCTGTGTGAAGCTGCTCCTGGTGTGGTTCTCAGTGAGGCATCCTGTGAAAACAATGTTCCCTTTCCCTATAAGGGGGGAAACTGTTGATTGTAATTCTCCTCTTGGATGGTCTGTTCTGGCTCGTGGGAGGTGCTGGTGTGCTGCAGAGAGGTGAGGCACAGGAGCATCAATCCCAGCTGGGAGCTGGGAATCTTACTCCAAAAGTCCAGCAACTTTAAGATCACCCCGCAGATGATTTCCCTTCTCCTCATTCCTTGGATTAACTGGATCACCATCCAGGGCACAGACCCCCCTGTTCTGTGCAGTTGTCCCTTGCCTGTCACTGCCTGCCTGTGGGTGCTGTGGCTGCTCAGAGCTGCTGAGGAACATCCGAGCTCCAGCTCTTCTCACCGCTGAGCTGGGTCTGTCACTCTGTCCCTGGCAGGGAAATCCTGTCTCCAGCTGCTGATGGGTCCCTGCAGTGGCACCCAGAGCTCCTCCAGTCCTCTGCCTGTCAGGATGGGGCTGGGGATTGTGATCCAGGCAGCCTGCCCTGGATCCCCGGGGATCTGCCTTTTGCCAGGGTGGTTTTTTAGGGCTCAGGGTGTGGTGGAATTGTTGCTTAGTGCCCCAGGGAGGGCAGTTTCCTGAGCTCTGGCTGTGCCTCCTTGTCCTTCACTTGTCCCCAAAAGCAGATGAATTCTTGGCCCCCTGTTTGCTTGTTAACCACTCCCACCAGTGCTCCAAGGACTTCTAGCCATGGAATTACTGTGTGCTGCTTGTTGCCTTGCTCTGGCTCCTGAGAGGCCACTTGTTTGGGAAATGCCAAATTTCACAGCTGTGCTGATGTCCCTGCTTGGATTTGGCCTGGATCTTGACCAGAGGAAGTTGTTGTGATAACGTGGAGGGTTAGTTTGGGGGCAAGGTCAGGCAGCCTTAGCTGTCTTTGTACTGCAAAAAAATTCCTGCTGACTCCACTTTTCTCAGGAGTATCCCGAGACACAGGGCTGGAGTAATTTTGCCTTGGCTTTAGAGAAATTCTACCAAAGCTTTACTTAGCTGAGTGGATTTTAAATAATGCTTCTTTACTCTGCTCCACGTTTTTAAGGCATTGGGAGGTTTTCAGGAATCCCAGGAACGGGCCTAGATTTAAATTAGCCTTTTCCTCAAGAGAAAACAGAGCACATTCAGGTGCATCCCCTCATTCAGCTCCTGGCAGGGCTTTTCTGTCCTCACGAGGTCCAGGCATTCCCCTGTAGTGATGAACTGCCTGGGTTTTATTGTGTCTGCTGGGTGAGAAGGGAACTGGGGGCTGTGTCAGAGTCCTGCTGGTCAAAATAATCCTGGAGTGGGGAAGGATCTGCCTCTCTCTGACTTTCACTGGAGGAGAAGGATCTCGTAGCCGTGAGGGCTGGAGGAGCTGTGGTTGCCAGGGAGATGTGTGAGAGGGGAGTAATTAAAAAATTAAATCCTTCCCCATTATTGACTGGAAAAAAATCTGCTGGAAAATGAACTGGTGGCCTACATTTTGGGGGGAGCTGGAGGAGGTGGAACATGACTTGCAGAAACGTCCCCGCAGACGTGGTGTCGGAGCGCTGATGGAGGAGGTGCAGTCAGCACTTCAGGGGCTGACCTGTGCAGAATCCCAGGATTCTGAGGCTGGAGAAGACTTCCAGGATCACCAAGTCCACCCTGTGCCTGATGCCCACCCTGTCCCACAGCCCAGAGCACTCAGTGCCACATCCAGCCTTTCCTGGGACACCTCCAGGGCTGGGGACTCCAAACCTCCCCTGCCAAGACCTGACCACCCTTTCCATGGAGAAATTGCTCCTGGCTACACCTGGAGTCAGCCCTTGCCTGGCAGAGTGAACAATCCAAGCTACCCACGAGTACTGGATATAATTCTTGAGTGTTGGAGGACTGAAGGTGGGTGGAAACCACAACCCAGAGGGACTTTCTGCCCACACACAGCTGGGATTTGGCTTCTCAAGCCAGGCTTGGCCAAGGACCACGCACAAGAAAGGCCACCAGTGTCAGCAGGACAGAGCTTTGTGCCTTCATCAGCCGTGCAGGACTCGTGGGCTGGAGCTGCAGCCAAGATCTCCCAGGAGGGATCCTCAACCCTTGCTGCCGTTGGGGCTTTGTAGCTCCTGGTGTCCTCAGGAGGCAGCTCCTCCTCTCCAGCAAACCAGAAGGAATTCTACAGCATCCCAGATCCTGCTGGGGGTTATTTCCTCTTTGCCTTCACCTTAGAAGGCGTTTCTCCTCCTGCTGCATTTCTGGGAAGCAGCACTTTGTGCTGGCAGTGAGGGAAGGGGGGAGGCAGAGCCAGGGATGGGAAGGCTCGGCCAGGCTGACCCAGCAGAGGCAGGAACGGAGCAGATCTCGCCCCTGAGAGTCCTGACACCCCGACCAGCAGCTCAGAGATCCCCCAGCGCTGCTCCAGAGGTGGTTTTGGAGAGGCTGGGCCAAGGTTTGAGCTCTGTCTGTGCAGAGGGATGTTTCCACAGTGCTTACACTGAAACAGAACAATTTCTCCATCCATTTATCAAAATGTCTGCGGTTCCCATTTCGAGGCAGATAAACCAACAATGAATATCAAATCAAGGTGTCTTTATCTGGAACGCTTTTAAAACCAAAGGAAGAGAAGATTTGTTCTTTTGGCCTCTGACTCGCCTGAGCTCCCTGGGATGTGGAGTCTGCTCTGTCCTAATCAAATGGCTTTATTTGGGTTCCTCAGGGCCACCTGAATTTCTTTCAGTGCAGAAGATTTATTTTTTTTTTCACCTGTTTGTAGCTGTCAAGTTCAGTGGAGACCAAGAGACTTCCACTCACCCACGGTCAGAGCCTGCTAATCCCAGAGCCAGGGGGGCTGGAACAGCCAAGAGAGATGAGTTAATCACAGCTGGAGAATTAACCACAACTGGGGATTTTCTGGTCCAGCGCTCTGCTGTTTATTTGCACGCTCCCTGGACTTGCAGAAGTCGTGAATCTCGGTCCCTGTTTCCCTTCCCCCACCCGTGAAACAGGGACAAGGAGAATTTGCAGAATCCTCCAACGATTTACAGATTTATTCTGCAGGGAGAGATCTTTGGGGGGGGGGTTTGTGAGGAGCTTTCAGCAGGTACAGATTGCAGCACGTTGATGAGCCTGCCCAGGTTTCCTGCTCCTGGTTCTCTGCCTTGATTGCACGGAGTGAATTCAACCATTTCACGAACAATTTGGGATTAATTGTGAGTGGCATTTTGAGCTGGAAGTTGCCTGTCTGCTGCTGAACTTCAAGAAGTGTTCCTGTCAAAAAAAGCCAGGAATTCGTGTGGAATTGCCTTTACAGGTTTTATATCCACACTTTAGCCAAGCCTGCAGGTTTTAAAGCACAGGGTACTCAGTAGAGATGGGAAGGGAGGAGATTTTATACTAAGAATGTGCCAGAAGCACCAGGGGATTGGATACTGGTCTTTAGAAAAGCAGGGTGATCTGGACCTTTTGAGTTTAACCTGCCCCAGGCTCTGCCTTGGAAGCAGTTATTTAATTCTGTGAACTTCAGCTTCTTGTCTGCAGAGGGGGAAAAATAGTACTGTCCTAATACTATTATCTAGCTAATTATGGAGATGAATGTCTCCAGGATGGCAGAGATCAAATGGAGAACTCGCTTGCTTATTATGGTTCCTATTATTTATCAGCAGTTTATCAATATTTTTTGGTTTTTTTTTTTAGTTAAAAGAGCTTTCCTTCCAAAGGACGATGGAGCTGGTGCCTTTCCAAAGTCAGGCCGTTTTTAAAGACCCTTCTTGCACAGCATATTGTTTATGTGCCTCTATTGTTCTTTTGTCTCCATCAGGGAAAGGTCAGGCGCTGCTCCTGACACTGGACATCTGTCAGGAGCCATCCCCAGGGGTTCCATTAAAGTTAAGCACCACTTGGAGGAGGACTCAGTCTGTTGATATTAAAATAAGGTTCACCTGCTGAAATAATCAAGTGTTGGAAGGATGGGGAGTTTGTTCCCAGTTGAGTTTAACACAATTGGTCAATTGACCCCCCTGAGGGTTGTTCCACTCTGAGGCTCCACTTCCCTTCCCTCAGGCTCTGGTGGCCTGTCCTACAAATCCTGCAGCTCTTCCAAGGGTGGGAAAACCCCTCTATTGGAATTTCTGTGCTTTGGTTGGTTGTCTTAATGAAAAATGCTTTAATAAAAAAAATGCTTTAATAAAAAATGCTTTAAATCCCCACCCCCTTTTTTTTTGCCCAGGGATCTTAACTCTGAGGGCTCTTAACTGAGAATTTCTTCCCTTCTTTTCTACCAGTGCAGTTAACAAGTGAGACTTTTGACAAAAAAATACCCAATTTGAACCTCCAAGTCGATTGCATTCACCCCTTGTTAACTCCTTGATTGAGGGCTATGTAGATTGGAGAAGAAAGGTATTGATCTGCTTTGGGGATTGAAAGCTGAGATGAAGTGGAATATGTCTATGGGTGAAAATGAGCTTTGAAATGAACGGGGGAGGCGAAAGAAAAAAATGAAACAGTGCAGTCTAACCTTGCTAGAAATGAGTTGTTTGTTGGTTATGGGTGGATGGAGGTCAGAGGATGCAGAAACTGCGTGGAAATGGCTTGGACTTTGCACACTGACCCTCAATATTTGGGAATATTCGCGTGGAGGTCGCTGAAGGTGAGAAAAGTTCTTGTGCTTGGCACTAAATTGGATGAGAAGAGGACAAAAGCGATGTGGGTTTTGCAGCAGAGCATCCCTCAGCTGCTGGGAACTTTTCTGTGCACTCCCAACTTCGGGTGACTTTCCTTGATTGCTCAAGGTGACAGGGAGGCATTAGGTAATAAATATCAAGTGCTGCAACACTTAAAGGAAGTGAATATGAAAGTGCTGTTAACGGAATCAAGTAAAAATTGGCTTTATATCCTAACAAAAAATTCCCGGGAGAGATTGCTTTCTGTCGGGGCTCTTTTTGTAATTCAAATACAATAATACAAGTGTGAGCTGTTGTAATACAAAATGCCTGGCAGAGGGTTTTGTTGGAAGATCTCAAAGCACTTGTAAACACACAGGGAACATTTCACTTGGTGGGGAGATGAGAATTGTGGTGCAGGAGTGAAGAGCTTTCAGTGAGTGGAGTCTCTGCTTGCTCGGAGTGGTATTTTTAATTTATCTTATATCTGGAGGTGTAAGATCCTGGTGATGGCAATTAGCTGAAGTAGTTTCTTCTGTGTCATTTTTAGACAGAACTTCTGTGTGTCCCTGTTCTGAGCCCTGGGTGCCAATGAGGGATCTCCTAAAAGGAGAACTCGTGTAACTTCTGGGCTTTCCATGGAGTAAAAAATGCCTGAAATACCACCCAGGTTCATCAGTTGAGGTGTAAAAATACAAACTAGAACCTGAAACTTGGTGAGGAGGTGAAAGGAACCCTCTTGCAAGTCCCCCAGAGCACAGGGCACTCTTGCTAAGGAGCTTTGCCTGCTGTGTTGTTCCCTTTAAACCCTCAACAACCTGAGCAACCTGGGCTAGGGGAAGGTGTCTTTGAAATCCCTTCCAGCCCAAACCTCTCTGATTCCTTCCCTGGATGAAGGGATGTTGGAGGCACTGAGAGGCCATGAAGGGAACTCCCAGGAATACCCAGGGAGGCTGTTCCTCACCCCAGAGGCAGCACGGGGAGAATGTGCATTAATTGGTTAATGCCTGTGAAGTGCTCTGAAGATGGAAATAGCTCTCTGTGAGTGCCTGGTATTATTATTATGCTGACAATGGCTGTGTAGAGGAGTCCTGGCGCTGAGGGAACAGTCAAAATTGATTAAGAGACAATTTTGAACGAGAAACTTTTGAAGGAAGGAAATTATATCCCTTGAGAAGAGGCCATTCTGGCTGAATATTGGGATAACTGTGGTACTTCTCCGAGCTGAGCAAGTGATTTCAAGCACTGGCCTGGTCTGCACAGGGTTCCTGGTTTCCTCAGGAATTGTGCAGCTGCTGAGATTTGGGGAAAGATCCCGGGGCATTCTGGGCTGGAATTCCTCATCAGCAAATTGGCCAAGCAAGGTTTTCTTTGTTGTGCACACTGGAAAGGTTTTGTGATGCTGAATCCGTTGCCGTCCCCTGGATGTTGGATCAGGTGCTGTGTGAGGCAGTTTATGTGCCTGTGTCTCTCCAGCTTGAGTTCCTGCAAATAAAAACGCACTGTTTTGGAAGATCACTGACTATAAATAGTCAGGAAAATGTGTCATTAACGTGTCTTGATGAACACAGGCTTCTCTAATACTTTGGTGCTGCTTACATTAAAAATAACGTGTTACCAGGGATTTCCTGAATGCTTTTTATAACAACTCCAAAGTAATTTTTTTTAATATCTTCTATTATTAGCCCTTGAGCCCTCCTGCCTCCGCTCCTGACAGTGAAACAGGAGGGAATCCATCTCCCTTTCTTCTCTCACCACGTGCTGAGTCTTTACTCCTGAACACACGTCCCGTTGTCTGGCTTTGGTTCTGTTTCTTTTGCAGGACTCAGGGAGCACCTGGGGGAGGAGGGTAGTGTGACCCAGGGTGGCTCTGTGGTGACAGTGTCCCTTTGGTGGCAGCCTCTGCCAAGAGGGGAGGGTTTCAGCCCCCGGGGAAGATCTGGCAGCTGGAATTAGGCCCGGTGATCCCCAGCACAACCCAGTGAGACACTGCTCTCCCCGTGTCAGGGGACGGCGGTGCCGCCGGGAGACAGGACATGTGTGCCCTGTCATGTCGCTGTGATCCAGGTTTTGTCCTTTCACGGCTCGTGCTGTCACCTGGAATCGCCTGTTCCCTCTCCCTGCCTGTCAGAGCTCCTCAGAGCTGGGGGAGGGACGAGCTCTTTGAAGGCTCAGCCAACCCAGAGGATGTTAAAGCGGGAAAAAAGCTGGGCCAGTTTTAGGCTTGGCACTGCAGGACAGATGTGGAACAGCTGGGGAGAGCCCAAAGCCCTGCCAGGAGTCCAGAAGTGTCACTGAAAGGGGGAGCACTGAGCAGGTTGGGTTCACTCACCCTCACTGGTGCTTCCCAGCCCTTCTGGATCTGGGGAGCTCAGCATTCCCAGCCTCGGGGGCCTTCATCCCCCTGTAGGTGCTCGCTGCATCCCTGGGGAATTCACTGAGAAGGAACAGACAAGCCTGTTCCCCTCTCCTGCCTTTCACAGGAGCCCGCAGGCACTGTGAGCTGCAGGATGGAAATCAGCTGTCCCAGGAGAGGCTGGAACAGAAGGGAGTGTAGGGAGGAGAAAATACCAGGGTCTGACAGGCTGGATCTGACATGAGTGGATGGATCTGACATCTGATGCTTCAGTCCAGGTTTTTTCTAATCTGAAATATTAAAGTGTCATTCCTAAGACATGCTGGCAATGTTCAGTGGTGACAGAGCAGTGTGGTGATGTGTGAGGACGGGGCAGTGATGCCTGGAATGTCCAAGCTCCCCTTTTCTGTGCAGGTATTTGTGGTTCCCAGCTGGGAGGTGGCTTGGTTGGAGCTTTGGCTGGGGAGCTCCAAGGTCAGCAGTGTGACCAGGAATCCCAAAGGCATGTAGGAAATCAGCATAATTTCCCAATAAAACATTTGTGGTTGGGAAAGGAAGGGGAGAACCCGTGGGAAAACCTAAATGCAGTCTTAGAGCATCTTTTGTTCATCTCTTCTTCCTACTTGGGAAGCCCTTCAGATGGAATTGTTTAGCCAAGGCTGGACCAAAGCCCAAGTGTAAGAGAGCTCTGCAATAAGTCTGAAAGCCTGGGCAGCTCTAACAGGGACCAAGTGATGACAGAGTGGGAGTGGAAGGCAGTTGGATGGCAGGGAAGGGACATCTGCCTCCAGAGGACTGCGCTGCTTTCAGGAAAGATGTCTTTGATTTGCAGTATTTTGCCATCCTGCTGAAAACTCCCAGACTGCTGAGCTGGGCTTATAACTCTTCCTGCCTTGGCACTGGTGGCATGAGCTGAATTCAGATAAAGTGCACTTTTTCTGCCCTTGCATTCTGCACCCTGTGCTGAGAGAGAAGCAGGAGGCCCAGGCTGTGTGGGATGTAAATCAGCCCCGTGCTGACGTTCTTGGGTGCACTGGCCTTTGATGAAGTTGTAGGTAATGGAATGACTCTGCATTATTTATTACCCAGAAGGCTTTGATGGGAGGCTGGAGGTTAAGTTCAAGCTCTGAGCAGGTGAATATTTAGGGAAACAAGGGTTAGATTTCTCCAGTGTGGAGGTGCTTTCCCTGTTTGCTCACTGAAATTGTGTGAGCAGGAGTCAGGGCTGGGCTGTGAGTAAACCACTCAGTGCCTGGGATTGGCTGCAATGAGCTTGTGAACCACCACGTAAGGAAGCTTAATTAGCGGCTGATAAATGATTCAAGCCGGTAAACATCGGGAAAAGGGATATTCAGATGGCAGATCAAACAATGGTTAAAAAAAACCAGAGTGTTTGGGTTTGAGGAGCTTGATGTAGTGAAGGGGAAGGGCTCTGGCCACTGGGGTAAGGAGAGAATTTGCTGGGGTACCAGCAGGATTGGCATCCCCTGGCATTGCAGGCCAGGATGGAATTGTGTTTGCCTGCCTGCAGGATATGGATTGCAGTTTTCTTGGGGAAAGGTTTGTTTTATGTTCATCTGTTTCGTGGAACAGGCGAGAACAACACGAAATAACAACATTTCTGCCCGAGCCCCAATAAGTAAAGAAAATGGCAATGCCCAAACCTCTGCTGCATTAGGGAGGAGACAGCCCTGTATCCTCAATAAATTGTACAGCTGAGAGCAAGCCAGTGTGTGTGATGTGGTATTTGTTCCTCCTGGATTGTGCAGTGACCGTGCATCAGCATTTGCTAAATTAGATTTCATTTCTGCTGAGGAACAAAGTGCATCAACTTACATTTTTGAAGCACTTCAGAAATAAATTCAGTTTCTCTCTCTCTCGTGTTGCTTCCTTAGATATTAATGTGGTGTGAACCCACACAGTTAAAATCCTGCCTTGCTTTACATCCCCCTGGATCTGGCCTGGGAACTTTAAAAGGAGTTGAAAGCAGGTGGAAGATGCTTTTTTGTACCCATTTCCTTTGCACTTGCAGTGTCAGGCAGTGCCTCTGTTTGTTATTTACCTTCTGACAGCTGGAAGGTTTGTAGTGGCACAGTTTGAACGTACAAGTTCACCCGAGTCTGGAGCTGCAGAGATTTTACACCGTGTGGGGAAACCCAGCAGGGTTTAGGGGGTGGGGGTGCAGCAGCCAGGGCAGCTCCTCTTTGGGTGTAAATGTGGCTGATTTGGAGGAAATGATGGAATTCTGTTGCTGGGAATGTTGTCCCCTGTCAAATAAAAATCCACCTGGACCTTCACAGCACAGGCACCAGCCCTGCCCTTTCAGATCCTCCCACTGATTCCTGCTCCTGGTCTGAAGGGATGGAGAGAATTGTTTTTTCACCCTGCAGAGGGGAGAGTTGGGCGTTTTCCTCATCGTGTACATTAAATTTTAGATAAGGTTTTGTCAGTCAAGCCTGAGCTGAACTAACTCAGAGCTGGCAGCAAATTACAGACTGCAGAAATCCTCCCGGGCCTCTCGCCGTGCCTGCTGACTTTTTCCAGCAGTGCCCAATATATAAATGAAGTTCCCTCCTCTTACAGCGGATGGGGAATACATTCCCTAGTTTGTCAGCTTTTGGGAAACCATTCTTTGGTTTGCAATAAGCAGCTTTGTTTTATCTGTGTCCGGAGCACCTCTGGGTCAGCGCCGTGAACGCGCAAATATCGCAGCAGATTAATTTGAAACGTCCTAGAACTGTGACCTGTTTTTCTGTTGGTTTTTTTTTGCTGGGTTTATGTCCATGTTCCTGGCCTTTTGGCACAGTCACCTGTTGTGCAAGGATGGTGTGAGTTTATGTTGATCTTGGAGCTGGTTGCCTTCCATGTGACCTTGGAAGCGTTCAGAACGTGGTGCCTCTGACCTCAGGTGTGTTTTCTGGTCTTCACGCGGCCTTGGGAGCTTTGATCCCGTTGGGAAACGGGGAGATGGGGCCTCTTTAATTTCCCAAATTGTCCTGATGAGCTTTGCTTAGGATTAAAATAAGAAATGTGCAGGAGGGGCAGTTTCAGTGTCCCCCCCGTTGGCCTCTTGAGCGTCGCTCTGGTTGGAGGAAAGGTGGTTTGGTGGCATTGGTGGGACCAAACTGGGGTTAATTTCCCCCTCTGTGATCAACATCCCCAGTCCTGTGCAGCTTTCTGGCACTGAGCTCATGTTCTGTTCAGTGAACTCCACAGCTAAATGGAGCTGAAGTGGAGGAGGGAGGTGGATTCCACTCCTGAGAGGGGCAGGTGCCACTTGCTCTAGAAATGCGAAATACTCTGCCTGCCCTTGCTAAGGAATCCTGTCAGTGTTAATCCCAGGTGGATTATGGGGCTGTCCTGGCTCTCACTGACATAATAAACACGCTACAGAAAGATTCCCTGGGTAGTAAATACGATGGACCATTTTAGATTCATAAACTGTGAACTTCGTCTGCCAGAGAGAAGTTCCACCAAGCGAGTTTTTTTGCACCAAAGTAGGTCAATCTAATTATAATTGGCTTTAATGAGCACTACTCTGCAGTTCTTTACCTGTAGCTGGTTGGCACTCAGAAGTGCAAATGCCTTTGCAGCCTTTGAAAAAGGCAAGGAGGAATCAAAGAAGTAATTTCTACTCTAATTCATTTCGACTTGAAAGCCTCGGTTATCCACACAGAGAGGGGCAGACGATCCAGCAGCAGCGGGAAAAGCCAGAGCAGAGCAGGGATCAGCAGCCACAGGATAAGGGTGAAAATGCTTTCTGGTCCCACGAGGTTTTACCCTGCAAACTGTCTGGGATTTGGCTTTGTGTGGAGGGGTTACTCCAGCAAAGCCAGAAAGGGTTGTACCAGTTTGGAGTGAAGTCTTTGTGCCTTTAAAGGCATCCAGGGTAGTAGTGCAGGGAGAGGAAAGCACTAAAAAGGAGAATTTGGCATTTAGGCTGTTCCCAAAGCACCTTTATGTACCTGTTTCCCCAGAGAGAAGAACATCTCATATATCCAGAAACTGCACATGGTGGCAGTCAATCTTTACTCCAGATAACTATTCACACAGAACCTTAAAGGATGGTTTGTTGGGTCAGCCCTTGGACTGTGTCCTGCTCTTTTTGGAGCCAGGACAAGTTTAATTCCTGATCTTTTGCCTTGCCCAGACAGGCTCATCTGGTGACTCAGCTCCTCGTTGTGTCTCAGGGCCATTATGGCTTTTCAAGGTGAGGAGGGGGTGTCTCACTGTCTGCACACTGGTCTTGTGTCTCTGTTCAGGGTCATTAAGGGTGAAGGAGACCAGCAGCTTTGGCCTTGTCACTGTGCTGCTCTGTGGGCTCGTGTTTGGGGTCCCCAGCAGGGCCAGGCTGGTGCTCAGACCCAAAATGCCCAGAGGACGATGAGGAAGATGTTGGGTTTTGCTGTGGGCAGTGGAGGGGGGCTGAGGAAGGCTCTATTCCCAGGAACAGGCAGCAATCCAGCTGCAATCCCACTGTGCCCCCAGCCAGTGGGAGCAGGGATGGGGGCCCGGGTTCCACGGTCCTGCAGGGAGTTCGAGGATGCATCTTTGGGTTTTACCTTCCCCTGGCCCCACCAACCAACCCCCTGTGCTGTGCTCTGGTGCTCAATGTGTGTCTGCCACTGTTTGACTCGTGCTTTCTGTGTTCTCTCTCACCAGCCCAGAACTGCAGCCACGTCCTGCAGGGCCCCAACGGGACGATACAGAGCCCAGGCTTTCCCTATGGATACCCCAATTATGCAAACTGCACGTGGACAATCACTGCTGAGGAGCAGAACAGGATACAGCTCGTTTTCCAGTCCTTTGCACTAGAGGAAGACTTTGATGTGTTATCCATCTTCGATGGGCTGCCCCAGCAGGGCACTCTGAGGACGAGGTACCGTGTTCATCCCAGTGCTCTTCCCAAACATTCCCATTCCCATTCCTCAGCCTGGCTCGGCTGTTCATGCTGCAGCGAGCTGGGGAGTGTTTCTCCATGAGCAGTTCTTTACAGTTGTTTTGATTTCTTATCTCTGATAGGGTTTGAAATGTTGCTCTGAATGCCTGACAGGAATGATTTATCAGGAGTCGTTCTAGGCATCCCGAGAAGTTAATTAGAAACTGGAGCAGGAGGGGAGCAGAGCTAATGTGCAGCTTCCCTCGGTGCCAGCGAGATTCTCGGAGCGGGAGGAGGGTGGTGGGGCTCAGTTCCAGCTCTGCCAAGTGCCTTGAGAGTTTTCCCACAAAATTTGGGCTATTCCTGCTCTCAGTCTGTGCAGCAGCTGGATGGGGAGGGGGGATGTTCTCTCACATCCAACCAAACTGTTGGCTCTTCAGGAGTAAGCAGTTATTGAATGGTGTGGCTTAGGGAGGAAAATCTTCAGGGATTCTCATATGAGACTTGCAGGTACCATCCTGTGTTAATAGAAAGTGTTATGAGGGGCTGATCCTGAAAAAAAATCAGGTGTTGCTTCGGGAGCAAATGTTTTATGACACATCAGAAGTTGGGCAGCTGGAGGAGTCGTGATCCCAGAGCTGCAGATCTGAGGCAGAGGTGAAATGAGCTCAGTGACATGGCTCTGGTTGTCTGATGTGGTGACTGATTGCAGCTGAGGTCTGACAGCAACACACCCAAAACCTCCCACAAACAGCGGCAGCGTCCGCTGTTAAAATCCCGACGGGAATTCTGGAGTCCTGGAAATCAGTTTTACTTCAAACCACTTGAGTTCAGGGACAAATCCCTCGCCCTCAGTGCCTTGTCTAACCCAAGTGGAGAATCTGAGCCAGACACTGGTGAAAATCAGCTCTTTACGTAATGATTTCAGTTATGCAAATCAATCAGACCTTCATCTCGCAACTGTGCTTGAGAATCACGTTAATTAGGGGGCCTCATCATTTAATCAGGAGGGAGCAAAGTGCTTTTTGCCTTGGGTGTAATGTAAAGGGAGAAAAATCCAGGGGTATCAAATTGGGCTCAGGGAACTTGGTGTGGTGAGAAGTGGATGGTGCTCTGAGCTCCTCAGCAGTGTGGGCTGGTTGCAGGCAGGAGGGCAGGAAGGAAGGGGCCAAAAAAACTCAGAGGTCCAGGAGGGTTCTGCCCTGGGGGAAGGTGAGGGCAGGGCTGAGGTGCTGCCTCCATGTCCCAGGAAATGTGCTTTAATAAGTGCAGGAAAGGGAAATAAAGGGGGAAGATGAAAAGGTCCTGAGGAGGCTTTTGAGAGCACTTGGAAAAGCAGGACAGATGTGGACTCTTGCACGATGGGCTCTTGCTTTCTTCCCCTGGGTGTTTCTGCATCAGTGGCTTCAAAACCTGCTCCCCTGGGCTGTTCCTTTGTTCAGCTGGAATTAGTGTTGGGACAGTGCTCTTGGGGTTGAGTTCTTGGGGTGTCCAGAGCAGGCCCAACAGTTGGACTTGATGCTCCCTGTGGGTCCTTCCAACTCAAGATATTCTCTGATTTTTTTTTGTGATACATCAATCTCACCTCATTAAACTCTGTAACTCTTGCCTAACATTGTTTTTTTTTTTTTTTTCTTTCTTTCTTTCCTTTCCCCCTTCTCCCCTGACTATCAATTCTGCTTTTCTTTCCCCTGCCTGCTCTCCCAGTGTAGCCGATCCATCACGGCGGCGCGGCGCTGGAAGATGGATGGCCGCGCGTCATCCGTCAAAGCTCCCGCTGCCGGGAGGGGACCCAAAATGAGCTGTGAGCAAGGGCAGAACAAGGCAGAGAACTTGCACTGCTTTGTTTCTCCTCCCCCTCCCTCCTCCTGCACTCGTGTTGTTGAGTAGCACTGATGTTTTCCAGCAGTTCTGGTTGTCTGCTGTGTCCTCCTGGGAGAGGAGGGCGGTGGTGAGGATGCTTTGAGCTCAGTACCTGCTGTCCCACTGGAGATTTGGAGGTGTGAGAACATCCTTGATGTGCCACAGGGTCGTGTCCACCTGCAGGCTGGGCTGGTGGGAGGTGTGGGGTGGAATGAGCTGAGCTTTTCATGTCCCTCCCAACCCAGAGCCTTCAGGGGCTCTGAGAAGGGGTTAATCCCCGTGTTCCTGGTGTGCTGCAGCCTAATGTGGTGTGAAGGTTCCCTAACAGAGTAAGAGCAGGCCTAATGCAATGAGGCATTTGCTAATAAACAGCTTTACTGGATATTAGGGAATTTGTGTGGCGTGTTTGTGATGAAGTTTGTGAATATTAAATGTGGTTTGGAGCCCCAATTTAAACGGCCAGGGCTGTTGTCATCGTTCAGTGCCGTGACTTCTCTTTGTGTGCTAAAAATCAGAGCTTGTTTCCAAGTCCTTGCTTTCTCAGCTTCTCTCATAATTTGGTTCTTAGAATCCCAGGCTGGTTTGGGTTGGGAGGGACCTTAAAGATCGTCCAGTCCCACCCTCTGCCCTGGGCAGGGACACCTTCCACCAGCCCAGGTTGTTCCAACCTGGCCTTGGGCACTTCCAGGGATGGAGCAGCCACATCTTCTCTGGTCAACCTGTGCCAGGGCCTCCCCAGCCTCCCAGAGAAGGATTCCTTCCCAATATATAACCTAAATTTCCCCTCTGGCAGTTTGACCCCACCACTCCTTGACCTGACACCACAATTTCCCTGATTCCTGGCTTTCAGAGGGATCAGTGTAAGAGCCTTGGCTGGGAAAGCTGAGAGCAGTGAGGGCAGTTTGTCCCTGCCTGGAGCAGGAGATCAGGGTAGTTAAATCCCTTCAGTGCCTGTCCAGGACATCCCCTTCTCTCCAGCACAGTTTGTGCTCGTTCCACCAGACCAAACTCACCCAAAAGCTCATCCTTCCAAGTTCCCAGCTGCTCTGAGCTGCCGTGGGGCCGTGTGGAGACCCGATGTAACCGTGCACTTGGTCCAAAGCCGCCTTTCCCCGCTCCCACCGTGCCTTGATTGTGCCATTGTTCCGAGGTGGCTCCAATCAGGTCCCCCCCTGATTGCCTGGGCTCGGCAACTCGGCAGAGACCTGACTGAAATGTGAATACTGGCGGTTATTTCTGGATCCAAGATTGCTGTGGGGATTTGGGAGCCTCTCTGCTCCCTCTGTGTCCCTGTCGTTACGTGACACAACCAGAGAGCTGCTGACAGGAAAACCACGTGCCTTCCTCAAGCTTTTTTTTCAGCTGCTGATCATTTGCAGGACGTTTTTAACATGAGGACCTTAAATTAGTGGCGGTTTTCCTTGTTTGGAGTTTCAGGCTTGCACTCAAGATCCGGGGAAAACACACTCACAGTCTCTCTGCGTCCTTCCAGCTCCCTGATTCTGTTTTCCCAGCAGTGAATTGACACTGCAAATGGAACTGGTCAACTTAGAAAATCAGATTTCTTCTTTTTTTTTCCTTCCAGAGATGTTTACAATTACGTTTGAGAGCCCAAGGGACAGAATATGGGGTGTTTTTCCTCACCTGTAAAGGTGCTGAGCAGTGGGTGATCCAGGATGCTACAACCCCCTGGGCTTCCCTTGCAGCCTGTTGTGAGGAGGGAACTGTGTTGTCCTTTGCTGTTCAAACACACAATGTTTCAACGAGGCTGAGTTTATTTGCCTAAGGAGGTGTTTGTTTTAGCCTGTGGATCAAGGAAAGCGAGTCTTCACTGCAGGCAGAACCTCAGCAGCTCAGGCTGTGTTTCCCCAGCCCTGCCGAGGAGGGGAATATTTACCCAGCTGTGAGGAGCCTTCCCATCCCGAGGATAATTGTGGATAATTGTGCAGACATTCCCGTGTCTGCAGAGTGTGCAGGGCTGGGGAATCCTTCCTGCAACAGCTTTACATGCCCAGCAAAGCAATCCCTGCTGCTGGCACTGTGACCTCCTTGTCTCCCGACCCGCATCCCACACCTGGTCCGGTTGTTGTTCCTTGTTCCAGATCCTCCTCCCTGACAAGTGAAGAGGAGCTGCCCTCACTGTGCTGTGCATGCAGTTAAAACCCAGATATTTGGCCACATTTAACTGGCTGGAAGATTCGAGTGTTTTGTTTGAACTTGCAACGACGAGATACTCGTGATAAGAGCGGAATTATCTGCTGGGGTGACCTGTTTGCAGCTACACCAGCAATACCTGTGTCCTGCCTTGCTTCTCCTCGATAACCTTTTAATTACTCCTTGAAAAATCAGCCCGGGTGACTGGGAGTTAATTACCAATCAAGAGCACGGAGCTTTTGATCTTAAAAAGAGCAGAAAGGAGGAGGAGAGGGAGAGGCAAAGGGAACAGGGAGGGAGAGAATTCCCCCTCTGTTCCTCTGCCTTGCAGAGGCACAAACTTGGGGTAAAAGATCATTCTGGGCTTGTGGCTGCACAGGGTTTGCTGGGGCTTGAGGCTGTTCAAGAAATCCCTGGAAAAGCAGCGTTTTCCAGCTGGGAACATGCAGGACTCGTGTTGGGATTTTTGAGTCACCTCTGGGGCCTGTGGCATTTCCCTCTGTCTCTGCCTCGTGCCTCCAAGGCGATCCCAGTTCCCTCCAAGGTGATCCCAGTTCCTTTTGCTGAGGATGGAGGTAAATAAAGCCGAGGGCTCCTGAAATCCTTTTGTCACCTTTAGTAAACTTCGGGATCCAGCCTCCCTTTCCCCCCTCAAAGAGCCCTTTGTCACTTCCCATTAACTCCCTCGGGAAAAAAACCCACTTAAAGTTATGTTTCTCTGCTTTGTAGAATAAAATCCATGTTTGTTCATATTTTTTTCCCTGGGAAAGAGACTCCTTCGAGCTGCTCCAGCAGCGTCAGGACCTCTTGCCTGTTGTTTTGTTCCGAGGAAGTGCTGAGTGCTTAAACCTGCTCTGCGAGGTAATTGATGGAACTAGATCTGAAAGTCTGGGAGAGGTAATGGAGTTAATGCAACTGCAGCAGGGCTCTGCAATTTCCAGAGGCTCAATTCAATTTTTTCCATATTTATTAGGAGAGGGTGCATCAGGATGAGTGATAAAAGCAGATGATTGAATCCGAGTGGGAGCTTTTTTTTTATCCCTGGCACCACGAGGAATGTTGTGGGCTTGGCACTGATGTTCTGGCAGGTCAGAGGGGGAGGGGGTGAGGGGATGGAGCTTTGTCCTCGTTTAGGTGTTAAAGGACCTGCTTTCTCACCAGGTGTGGCTGCCCTTGCTGTGTTCAGGGGGTGCCTCTTGTTGGGGTGTTGCTGTAATGATGTTTGGTTTCCAGAATTGTTCTTGTTTTCCCTCAGACTGCTGGTTAAGGATGTTTGTGGGGACAAACCTGGGCAAAGCCTGGTGTGAGGGTGATCCCTGGGTGGCCCTGAGGGGTGCAGGTGAATCCCACCTGGATGGTGAGATCTCAAACAGCTTCCATGGATCTCTCCCTTTCCTGGCCAGAGATGGCTCATGATAAAGAACAGGTGCTGGTGCTGCAGCAATCATGTCCTGTACAGTTCTGGGTAAAGTTTATTGTGTTTAAAGTGATACAGTCACTGGAGTCAGTGATTTCAGACACAGCTGCCTCTATTCTTGGGCTGGAATGACAATTTCCAACCCCAGTGGGGGACTTTTTGGGGTCAGAGTGAGTGAGATGAGGTAATTTATTTAGCAGTGGAGGGAAGGAAATGGAACCAAGCCACAGCCCCCCGTGTGGTGGTTCTGATCTTCAGATTCCAGGGAGAAGGGGCAGGTCATTGGTGACCCTTCCCAGGAGCTGCTCTGCTCCCTGGGCAAATCCCTTCTCCCAGCGTTCCCAGCTGCAGAGTGACAGCCACAGACTCACAGAACGCTCCTGGCCTGAGAACTTGGCTGTTTATCCTGCTTTTCCTGCCTTTCCAGTTGCTCTCTCTGCTCCTGGGCTGTAGGACACGGGGTGTCAATCCCGGGGTATTCCCAACACCTCCACTGAGGCAACACTTGTTGTTGTTCACCACTTGCACTGTGTTTAGCAATAAACAAGCCTTGTGTGATTTGCAGGGGCTTCCAAGGACTTGTTTTTCCCATTTACTCGATTTCACACCCCTGATGACTTTGGGTTTGTTTCTTTTTTTTTTTGAGGAAAGACAGAAATAACCCAAATGTGCCAAGCTCTGAATTGAAGCCTCTGAGCCGTTCTTGGGTTGTATCCAAAGCTGCCTTTGTTTACTCCCAGTGTCAGCTCAGATTTGCCAGGGGGTTACTGGAATTTGATGAACTTTCCTGTGAATTGGTGATTTTCTTTTTTTTTTGGTTTGTCATAACAAGAGTGAAAACAGAGGTGCGAGAGTTGGTGGGATATCATGGGATCAGGGAATGGTTTGGGTTGGGAAGGACCTTAAAGCTCATCCCATTCCACCCCCCTCCTTGCTGCCTGACAACATCTTGGAAAAAGGAGCATCATGGAAGGGACAGGATAAAAATAATAAATGACATCCAACTCTATTCCACTGCGTGGAAAATCAAATTTATTGAGATCTGATGCTCAGTCCCTGTTCCCAGCTTGAGCCATGAAGACCTCATATATCTGAGCTGGCTGTGCTGGCTTTAGGCTCTATAAATAACACTTTTCTAGTGGGAATTGACCCAAACCCCGTTTTAAACGAGTCAAGAAATCCATCCAGGCTGGAATTTATGGGCTCTGTCACCGTCCCTCGAGACTGGGTTGGTTAATGAGGCTCTGTCAGTGGCAGAGGGAAGCAAAGGGCTCTTGGGGCTTGATGGATTGTGCTTGGCTTGGAAAAGGCAGGGAAGTGCAGTTGATTCCTAAACCCTGGGACAGAGAGCTGTTTACAGAGCACTGGATAAAAGTGATGGAAAACTGGAGGTGTGTATGTCACTGGGAGAGCCTGAGGGACAGAGAAAGGTGCTTATTTATGGTTTTTTTTTCCCCTTATGCTTGTTACTGCCTCGATAAGAGAAATACATAATAACTGTGTCAGAGCCAATGGATTAGATTATTTAGGTGCAACTTAATTATTCCAGCAGCTGAGCTGAGGGGATGGAATAAAATGGCTGGTGAAATATGAACAGAGGATATCTGAGGAGTTCCTGGTGCCTGCAACAAGCCTCTGCAGGTGTTTGCTCTATATCTGTTCGTAGCTTGACTCCAAAACAAAAGCAGTTTGGGCTCGAGCATAAATCAGTCCCAGAAGTTGAGTGGAATGTGAGCTGATCCTGCTGTTCTTGTGTCACTTCAGTTTCCTTTTAAGCTGGTTGAAATATTTCTCTCCCTCTTTTTTTTTTTTTTATTATTTTCTTTTGGTCCAGAGCATCATTTCAGCCTTCCAGGGGTGCAGATTAAAGGACAAGTGTCTCAGTGACACCAGCCAGCTCTGCCTTGCAGACACAACTGGCTTTTCAGCGTGTGCAGTGTGGGAGCTGGGAGGGCTCTCAGATCATGCTCTGCTCGTTTTATTGATGATTAATGAGAGAGCCTTCATGGTACCACATTAATGAGGTTAGGAGGAGAAAAAAAAAGCTGATATCTCATTGTAATTGTGGTGGTTTTTTTTCTTTAATAAATGCAGAGAAAAAGGGGAGGAAAGACTAACAGAACCAGCCAGGAAAAAAAAAAGCTGTGCCCCAGCCAAGCCTGAGGGAATGGCAGCAGAGTGAGCTGGGTCTGGGGCGGGGATTTGATCCACAGTTACTGAGAAAGGGGGAAAAGTTCTG
>JAWWES010000062.1:3592279-3634109 GCA_035583135.1 Lophotriccus pileatus
AGGGAATGGCAGCAGAGTGAGCTGGGTCTGGGGCGGGGATTTGATCCACAGTTACTGAGAAAGGGGGAAAAGTTCTGTAGAGTTCTCCCTGCTGGGAAGAGAAGGGATCAGATGTGTGAGGGGGGCTGAGGCAGCCCCAGCCTGGGGTCCAACCTGAGGAGATGAGCCCACTGAGGAGGGGGAGGTTGTGGGCTGGATTCTCCTAGACTTTGGCCCCACAGTTGGAGGAGATATTGAGCTCCTTCAGGAGGAAAGATGATTTCTAGGTATTTAAGGCACTGATAGGAATGACAGGCTGTTTTCTGTCCCCTGTAGACTGCTTTCCCCTACACCCCAACCACGTCTGTCAAGGAGAAAATGCAGCCCCCTGTGCTGAGATCCGAGGTGGGGTGGATTCCTGGGGGGAAATTCCCTGGCATTTGTTCTTTTGTTCTTGATGTAACTCCAGGGAGGAACCTGGGGGGGACATCTGTGAGTGACCTGTGACCTGTGACCTGAGCTGTTGTCCTGGGATGGTGCAGAGGTGCCAGACTGGCCCTTGGGGAGCTGTGCCATTTGAACTGCACGTAGCAAAGAGAGAGAGAGAGAGGTTCATTTGATGGGAAATTTTCCTTAATAGGTGCCTTTAAATTACATGCAGGAAGAGCTCACTGAAGGATGGTGTGGTGTAATTTAATGCTGGGTTAAATGATACAATCCAATGCATTTTCATTAGATGTTCTGAGACACTTCTCCAGCATTTATGCTTTAAAGGCTGTTGGATTGCCAGCTGCAATAACTATTTTGATTGCAGCCTGAGCTGATGGTGGGCATCCTACCAGAAAAATAATGTGCTGGGGTTTAATTATGGCACCTGCACTCCAGAATGGGAGCCTGAGTCACTGTGTGTGTGGTACAGTTGTCCTGGATCCAGTGGGACGGGATAATGTGCAACAGATGGAGGGGAGAGTGAGGGAATGTTCTGGTTTAGGGCAAAAGAAGTGTTGAGTTGTGGGCTGAAGCTGCAGAGCAGGGCCAGGAAAGGTCCTTTGAGGGGCAAACCCGAGGGGGAGCAGGAGGAGGCAGAGAGAGCAGAGGATTTTCTGTGCTGCTTTGTTTGGGGGGATCGATTTTCACAAGGACAAGCTCATGAAGTGGCATTTCTGGCGCTGGGCTCGTTTGGTTCCTCACAGCAGGAGCAGAATTAAGCCAATGAAAAACACATTGAAAATCTCACACAATCAGTGTTGGCTCCAAGCACGTTAAGGGGATAATCACTCAATAATCCATTTGGCCAGAGGTACAGAAGGACTGGAATATGATTATTGGTGCTGTTGTTACTGCCCTCACCTTCTTGTTATGGCCCTTAATAAAAACCAGGAACAGACTTTGCTGCCTTTTTTTTTGTTTTTTTTCCTCATTAGGGTGTATTTTTTTTTATTGCTCCCCTAAATAAGTGATGTCAGAGTTGCTGTTGGGGGCATGAGGCCATTGGGGGATGATTCCATGTTCTCTCTGCCAGCAGGTTGGTTCCCATTCTTTCATTTTGCCTGGGCTGTGGATTTAGGAAGGCAGGCAGGAGTGGTCCTGCCAAGCCTGGCTGTCCTGGGGCTCTGGAACAGGAGAGCTGAGCTTTTACTGGAGTGGTTTGCACATGGACACAGGGAGATTACTGTTCCTTCAAGAGGACGTTGCCTGGGCTCTTGTTTGGAGAGGATGAGGACATCAAAGAAGGAAAAAATCTCACTTGTGTGTGTTGGTTGGAGGCTTCAGAGGAGGGATAACTTTTATTTTGACTTCAGTGAGAAACAGGAGGAGTTTCATCTCGTTCCCAGCACAGGTTTTCGTGCAGGAGGAGGCAGGGAGCTCTGTGCAGTGGAGGGGAGGAGATGCTGCACAGATATTTTTCCTGTTGAAGCAATATTTTGTGCTTGCTTCTGAGTTTTAGCCCTAATGGAGGCACTCTGTGGGCAGAAGGGCTGTTTGATCTCGGGGGGGAACACAGTGTTTGGTCACCTTTTGTGCTGCCAGGCAGCCCCTTTGCTGCTGCTCCAGGACCTCTGGAGGGACACGAGTGACCCTCTGAGTTCAGGGCCTGCAGAGGTGGTTGGGTTCATTAATTTCTAGAGGCTCAGCAAGCCCAGAGGTTCCCCTGAAAATTGTCTCTTCGGGCAGTGTGGAATCTGCAGCGAGACTGAGAACAAACCTCAGTTACAATTTCATGCCCTTATGCACAGGCACTTTTCTTTTAAAGGCCTGGAACTGGAAAATACGAATTGCATTCGTACAAACGCTCCAGGGCACTGCTGTTTCAGGTGCCACTTAATTCCCAGCGACTCCTGGGGGACAGGAGCCACTTCTTTAACAGGTAAAGGACGTGTTCTGCAGCCCTGAATTAACAGCAGCGCCTGCAGAGTGGGATCCTCTCCCAGCACGGGCTGTGAACAGAACCCACAGTGCCAAAGCTGCATCTGGAGAGCCTGGATCTGCTTGGGATGGGTGGAAAAACCCATTCACAAACTCGGGGTGGTCAGAGGGGGATAAACGAGCAGGTTCTGCTCTCCACTGGATGCTTTTGTTAAAGCTGGTCCGGGCTCTTCCCGGCGTTCTCCAGCGAGTGTTTCGGGAGACCAATTAAACCCAGGAGTTAATTAACAGAAGCACTGAGAGGGTTCTGGCTGCCTGGGATGGGGGAGTGTGACCTTGCTGTTGTTCTCCTTGCAGGTTGACAGGGTTCCAGCTGCCTGCCCCCGTGGTCAGCTCGGGGGCCGTGCTGTCCCTGTGGCTCGTCAGCGACTACGCCGTGAGCGCCCAAGGCTTCCAGGCCAGCTACGAGGGTGAGTCTGCCCAGCCCAGGGGCTGCAGCTGTGTCTGTGTAGCCACTGGAGTATCTGAATTGCTGCACTTTGCTTCTCTTCCCTTATTTATTATTTTGCTTTTCCCCTGCACTTTCCTCCCTGAGCATTTAAATTCCCCTCCCGTGTTTCTTGGCATAAACGGCACCCAGAGTTTGGTGGTTGTGGAGGGGAAGAGTTGTAAGTGCAGGCCTGAAAGCTTCAGGAAGCTTTGGGACAGTGGAAGTCACCAGATATGGGGAAAAAAACCTATTTGTAGTAGAAGGCAGGCCATTTTTTCCCTGGGTAAATGACAGATTAACCACGTTAAAATTGAAGTTACATTGATGTTGACTATTGAACCTGCAGTGCTGTTCATCTCCCAGCAAATGTTTTTCGTTGGAGTCCTTAAAATCACCATTAAGGCCGAGAACTTCTTGGTAATGAGTCCAACCAGCCAATTACCCAAGACATTAAGCCAAGCAAATGCTTTCACTGACATGATCGTGGAGCCTCAGCGTTTTGTGCGCTTGGTAATTAAATTCTGTTCAAATAACCCTCTGATTTCTGATGGAAGCCTTTGCTCTGCCTCCAGGCCCCGTGACACTGAGATGTTTGTTAGTCCTGCCAGTGTGGGCAGGGGCTCAGAGGGGTCGGTGGTGGTGGAGCAAATCCCCTTCCCCAATCTCTGCCAGAACATCTGTCAGTCCCTGCGTTCAGCACCCGAGCACGTCACTCCCAAATTCCGAGGACATGTGGCTGCTTTTGCACTTTCCTGACATTTGGAGTTCATGTTTTTGGCATTTACACACAGCTACTTGTACACTCTGTAATGGGTTTTTATTGCAGCGGGTAATCTTGTACAAAGGCCCGGGCCAGGGCTGCCCTTTAGTCACATATATTTTAAACCGTCTGAAGTTTATTTGACTGGTGATTAGGAGGATTTAAAGGGTGTAGCTGAGGCGGAAAAGAAATGTATTTAAAACTTAACCCGAGCCAGAGCGACAGGGAGCGTCAAAGCGTTATTTTGAGGGAGGGACAAGGGGGGGTTCACTCGCTGAAAGTGCCACCCTGAGCCTGCCCCAAAACAGGCTGTTTGGGTTGTTAACGAAGCCTAAAGGAGAAGATAAGTGTGGGTTTGATCCGAGGGCTGTGCTGCTGCTGTAATGCCCTCTCAGTTCCGCTGTAATCTACGACTCGGTGAATGGCTCGTGATTCCATAATTCACGTTTAAAGGCAGAACAATGCTCAGAGTCCTGCAGTAAATGGCTCCGTTATGATCCCTATCAAAGCCTGCTCATTATTCTCCTCCTCCCTTGGAGCGGGTCGTTGGGAAACGCACCAAAAGAAACAGGATTTTAAAATTGGAACAAAAGCTCTCAGGAACTTTTTTTTTTTTTTTAAAAAAAAGAAGGAGGACAGGAAGAAAGTACCGTTGGAGGCATCAAAGTGACACGAAAACACTGTGCTTACAGCGGTGTCTGCGCTGCCCTGGCCCTCGGGGAAAGGCAGCAGTTGAGGTTGGTGTTATCTGAGTTAACATCTCACATCATCGCATCTCTCACCAGCCATCCCTTGATGGCCACACAGAGGATTTGCTGCTTCATCTCTGGCTGGTTTGGGCACGCACAGCTCAGCTGGGCCGGTCCTGGCTGCCTGCAGGGATGGCAGAGCTGTCACCGCTGGGAGAATCCCAGGGTTGGAAAAGCCCTCCCAGCCCATGGATCGCCCCCTGTGCCCCAGCCCAGAGCACTGAGTGCCATGTCCAGTCCTTCCTTGGGCACCTACAGGGCTGGAGACTCCAAACCTCCCTGGGCAGCCCCTTCCAATGTCTGACAGCCCTTTCCAGGCAGAAATTCCTCCTGGTGTCCAACTTGGCAGAGCCTGAGGCCGTTCCCTCTCCTCCCATCCCTTGTTCCCCCTGGCTCCCCGCTTCTGTCAAGGAGCTGCAGAGAGAAGCTGGATGTGCTGTGAGAACACAAGGGCAGAGGGGGTGTCCCACAGTCTCCAGGGGTGTTTTTCCAGCCCCAGGTGCCAGAGGTGCCACAGTGGGATTGCAGGAGCAGCAGCTCTGTGGCGGCTGCGCTGCTTCGCCTCCCTCTCGGCCTCGTGGTTTTTCTGACTTTATTGTATTACTGTGCTGGTGGATCTCCCTTAATCCTCTTTTCCTCATTGTCTGACTTCCTCATCTTTCTTCATTTAGTGCCTGCGTGTTGCCAGCTTGTTCCTGTCTGCTCTCATTCCCCGACTCCTCGTGTTCTCCCGTCTCTCGCTGTCTGCTGTGATTTTTCTCCAGATGCCGAATATCATTCCCGAGCTCAGTAAACAGGGAGGGAGGAAACAAAGCAGAGCAAAAGCTCCTCCTTGCCCAGCCCCAACCACCTCTCAGGGTGGTTGTACCCGAGGTGCTGCTGCTGGGGCTGCCCATCTTCGGGTTGGAGGCACTTGAGGTTTGGCCTCCCTTGGCTCTGCTGGGAATTCCCGGATTCCAAGAGGCCAAACAAGGCCAGGACCCTCCTTGTCATGGGAGTTTGAGTCTGTGAGTGCACACCCAGCTCAAAAACACGGGGGGAAAACCACCCTGATGTCCCAGTTTGGGAGAGGAGACGCCACTGGATCAGCACAAGTCACTGCAGGACGCGGTTGATGTGGAAGGAGAAACGAGGGCAGCCAAGGCAGGAGGGCTGGGAGGGGAAAACTGTCAGCTTTTCCTGGCAGAGTTGGAAGAACAGAGAGAAAATTTTTATTCCCATTTCAATATAGTCCTTTGATATGAAGGTAATTTTTGGGGGTTTTTTTTGGCTTAAGAGATTCTTTTATGAAACATAAGCAGTTCTTGGGAAGCTCAATTTCGGGATGTGTAATTTAGAAAATATTTAAATTGAGTGCTTTCATGCTTTTAGCATCTTCCAATTTGTTCTTTCTCCCCCTGTTAACTGTCCCTTGAATTCAACATGATTTCACAATTAGCCCTGTTCACCCTCAGACTGGGGGATTTTCTCCTTCTTTTATGAACTAAAATGATTCTGCAAAAATCCAAACCAGCTGTGGAGTTTTGCCTTGCAGCTTCAGGAGAATTTCCAAGCAGGGCCAGCTATAAATAATGGGAGTTAAGAATTTCACCAGGCCAGGCTCGTCTTGTGAAAAATCTGCCTAAAGATTTAATGACCAAAAATGACCAATGTTTCCATTTATTGCTTCCCCTGGAAGATGTGTGGAGTTAATATTCGGGCACATGCCTGGACTACAATGGGGAATTAATTCCACTCCCTGCTGCCTCACACCTGATGAATGCACAGCAAATAAATTGGGCAAGTCTTTAACAATAAAAGTGATATAAATTCCACATCATTCCCCCAATAATGCTAATAAAGGCTCCTGATGAAGAGCAGCTGGTTTTTTAGTTTACTGATGCAGGGAGAAAACAAGATTATGTTGTTGGGTTTAAGCTGTTCCCTCTTGGCTGCCCTGTTAGTCCAGAGGGTGTGAGAAACAAAAAGGGGTTTAAGGAAAACCAGGATCATCAAGTTCAACCTTTGAGCTTGTCAACCAAGCCCTGGGTTTGTGTTTTCATTGAGGTTTTTGTGTCCTGACAAGGACACGGTTTATCAATACGTCTGGAAAAGAAGTGGGATGTGACTACATATTAAAAAGGGATAGAAAAGGATGTAAATATATTTCTAAAGGGATAGAGAGGGCTATAAATACATAGAAACATAAAACAACAAGTGGAAAGAAACATTTTAAGTAGGAAGATATAAAAAGATAAGCTATAAATAGAAATAAAATTAAAAAAGACAGAAATGAAACAGAAAAGTCGTCTAAAAGAAATAAGTATAAAAGAGGGAGGGATGCAATAAGGTTGAATAGTTTTATTTTTTAAGGAATCCTTCTGGAGTTTTAATTTTGGGGTTTTTTTTTTTTGGCCTTTCTCTTGCCCTCAAGCCAAGCTGGTGGAGGAGGCCCTGGGTGGGCTCTGGAGCTGCAGCAGCAGAGCTGGGAAGTGCAGAGGGTTTCCCGGGAAAGGGGGAAGATTTCCCTTCTTCCCAAGACGTGGGGTTTGATTACAGCTGCGCCAAATTTGATCGCTGCAAACACTCGGGGCCTGATTGAAAAGAACCAATTATGCTGCAAGAACAGTGCTTATTTTAAGAAATTAGAAGCCTTTAAATACAGAGGGAAACAGCCCCAAGTAAATGGGGCTGTTTGCCTTGGTAATAAATGCTCTGCTCTTTCTCAGCACAAATGGCTCGTTCTTTACAGGGTTGTTTGTCGAGTTGTGCAAACATATTTAGAAAATACAATTAAATACCGGTTCCTGTCCCTCCTGGCCCGTTTCTTTTGCTTAAACCCAAGCAGAATTTCCTCACTCTGGGATGTGCTGCTGCATTTTCCCCCCTTTTCCCATCTTTGCAGGCCCGGTTGCTCCATTAAGGGCAGACAAATTGATCAGTTTAAGTTCTCTCTGCGTTTGGAAAGAAAGGCTTCAAGATTGGTTTGTTTTTTTTTTTCCTCCTAAAACCTGTCCAAATTAAGGTTCTGATTTTTGACAGAGCAACGCTGTGCTGGGGGGAGAAAAAAAAACCCAACCAAAAAACTAAAAGGCCACAAAAGCAAAACTAAAACGTGCCTAATATCTGACTAAACCCTTCCCTCCTTCAGCTCAGTGTTATCAGCCTTAGGGAATATTTATTGCTTTATAATTTCTCCTGAGTTTCAGGTGGATTCTCAGCTTTTCCTGGGCTGGAGCTTTGTTAGGCTGGACTGTCTAAATAATTCCAGTGGCCCCAGTTCCACGAACCCACCCTGTTCCTAATCGCTATCAGGGAGCTGCACTCGGGAAATTGAAGCTTTAATCACAAAAATCGGGTTTGTGGCCCCTCTCAGCTTGCAGTGCTTGAAGCCAGGGAGGAGAACAGCGTGGGAAGCCGTAAAATCGTGGATTTTTGGAATGTGCCAGCACTCTGGAACACCTTTGCTCTGGGAGGGATGTGTGCAGGGAGCTGTTCAGCCAGCACAGAGCCTTTCGTGTTCCCCTTGTCTGCAAGGTGTCAGTGGTTGGACGACATGGAAAAACCAGGATACAAAGCAGCAGAAAGGCAGGGCAGGGTTGCCAATAATATTGAGTGACAGGGTTGTTTTACACAGGGCAGTGTCTGGAAGAGAGGAGGAGTTATAATTAGATTTCAGGCATAGCCTTGGATTGATCCCGTCTCCAATTAAGTGTTTTCTACTTAATGTAAAATATTTGGTTGGCAACAGGTTTTGCCTGTCATATGGTTTCAGATAATTCCTGGCTCTCTGGAATCCTTCCCTGGAATCTCAGCTCTGGGTCCTGTTTGTCACCAGCAGGTTGGGGACGAGGGGTTTTGCACCGTCAGCTCTTCAGTCCCGTGCTGGGAGGGGTGGATGCAAACCTGGGGAGAAATGACAGGCTTTTTATCCCAAATTAACCTCAGCTCCTGCTGCTCCTTGCTGGTGTGTGCCAGCACTGGGAGAACTGGGTGTCCAGGGTGTCAAAAAACCCCCAAACTGCTTCAGAACTCGTTGGTGGTTTGGGCCAGGGTGGTTGTTTGATGAACAGCTTTTAAAGCCCAGAAAGCCACCTTTTAGAGAAACCTAAAATCTGCTCATAAAACCTGTGTTGCTGTTTCTTTCCACTTGTCTCTGTTTGGTCCTGTTTGTTCTGTAGAGGAGGCTGTTCTGGCCACAGGATTTCAGAGTACCCCCAACTCCCCCCCTCCCAGGGATGGAAGAGCCAACCTTGCTGTTCTCCCCCTCTTTTAGCAACACAAAAGATTTTTATTTTTTTTTATTATTACTTCAATGAGCTCCCAGCAAGTCGGCCTTAATATACTACTAATTGATTTTAAGACTTGAAAGCAGCAGAGCTAATTAGCATGTGCTGACTCAGCTCCAGCCCCCCCCTCACCCATCAGAGGGTGGGGGCAGAGACTGACCCACTGCAGCAGCTCTAAATGAAGTCGAGGGAATATTAAGCGGCTGATATCGGCGTTTGATTTGCATATGCAAATGAGATCAATCAGTGCAGCCGCTGGAGAGCAGCGATGCTAATGATCTGCAAACAGGAGCGTTTAAAGCAAACGTGGAGTGACACTTTTGCGACCCCGGGGGCACTTGGGCTGTCAAGGAGGTGCCAGCGCTGCTCCTCTCTCGCCATGAACACCCTGCTCAGGGAAGGGAGAGAAAAAGCAGCCCAGAAAACACTGGGGGGTTGGTGAGAGTTTAGTTCTGCCTCTGTTTCAGGGGCGTTTGGCAGTGCTCGTGGGGTGTCCTGAGCTGGAAGGGACCATGAGGAAGGTCCAAGTGCAGCTCCTGGCCCTGCTCTGACACCCAACAATCCCACCCTGGCACTGAGAGCGCTGTCCAGACAATTCCTGCACCCCACCTTGCCTGACCTGGGGGTTGCTCTTTGATTCTGGAGAATCACTGCTTGGATATCCCAGCACAGCACTGTGAGGGCACCTCACTAAGGGCTCTCCTGGTGGTGATTCTTTCCCAAAACCTTCATTTTCACCCTTTTCTTGCCCCCTCCCCCCGTTTTTTTTTCTGGTTTTGCATATAACAGAGAGGCATTTCTTTTCAATCAGGGATCTATTTGCAGCACACACAGTCATTGGATGCCTTTGGGTTGGTTTCAAGCTGCGTCTCCACAAAAAGTCCCCACTAACGAGCTGTGTGGAAATTGCAGCCTGAGTGCCAAGGCAATTCTGTTGAAAGGCTTGTCCTTCACTGCCACTCCATCCTTGCCCAGGCACAGCCAGGGCAGCTCTGAGGAGCAGGACAGGAGGCTCCTGTTGTTCTGTCCCTCCTTGGAAGCACAGGAGGAGCTGATCTGCAGCAGATCTGTGTGTGTGTGTATTAGCCCACCCTCAGAAAGCTCCAGGAACAAAAGGCTCCTGCTCAGGGCACTTCACCTTTTGGCTCAGGGGGAGCTTGCTCAGCCTGAGTGGATCTATCTTAACTCAAATTAAATGAGGATTTAATTAACTTTATCTCCGCTTCCAGAAGGGGAGGCAAAGCCCACGTGAGATGATCTGGGGCTGTGATTACCTGCCTGCTCACCTTGAGTAGGACTCAGAGGGAGAAAGCTCTGGGCTTAGCTGGGATTAGAAAGCCCCTTGTCCCTTTGTGGAGGTGTGTTCTTCCCATTCTGGCTTTTTTGACCTCTGTGATTGACTGAGCTTGAATTCTGTGCTTTTCCATGTGGATCTGCTCCCTCCACCCCCAGCAAGTGAAATGCTCTTTGAAGGAGGGGGAGAAGTTCTGGTTCTGATTGTTGTGTGGCTGGGGAGGAGGTGGCTGGAGCATCAGTGACACTTCCAGCAGCTCCTCAGGTGGGGAAGGTCACTGTGGCTCTCGAGTGTCCCCTGTAAAACCCTCCCCTGTTATTAGGGAGGAAAAGCAATGATTATTCCAGCCCAGAAAGGCTCGGTGTTGTTGTTATTGTTATCATTATTCATAAGAACAGGGGCTGTCAATCAGCAGTGCCTGAAATGCAGAGCAAAATAAACATTTTCACCTTGTGGAAGTACTAATAGATGTGACCCCCGTTCCTTGGGGATGTGCCAAGCCTTGGAAAATGCATTTTTCTTTCTGTGTAGGTCCAACCTGATGTAAAATAACAGACAGTCCAACCCTTCAGAATGAATAAAACAGAAAACATCCTCCAGACTGAGATATTTGGGGAAGATCAGTCAAGGCCTTTCGTGTGCTGGGAGGGTGGTCGGTGACACTTCGAGTGGCAAAGGGAAAACCCCACAAAAATGGGTGAAATTTGCTGTAAACAATGTGCCCTCTCCCATTTTCCAGGGGAAACTGCAACAGGTCCCCAATTTGCTCTTGAAAATTGGCTTTTGCACGTTCTCTTTTGTGCTGGGAGTGTTTAATCCCTAATGATTGCCTACTAATTCTTAATTTTTCCCTGCAAGAACTTTAATTACTTAAGAGTGCTTAATTACCGATGTGTGGGTCTGATATGACCGATGGCCACTTGAAAGGAATAAAACTGAAAGAGAATTAGATCAGGTTCTTGTGTGAAGTATCTGCATCCTGAACCCTTTTAACACCAAATTACTGCCCATCCAGCTCGCAGGAAAGAGGAGGGTTTTAGGAAACGTTTTTATTTTCTGGGCAATGAAGGTAATTATTCCAACTACAGCTGCTCAAAAGGGATGATTGGAGTTGAATTTCCCCATTTGGCTCCTGACAGGCTCAGCCTGGTGCTGGATAAACTTCATTATCAGAGAAATCATTTAGTTTGGAAGAGTTGAGTTGCCTGACCTTTAATTTATGCAAGAGATGGAAAGCAAAATGTGTTACTTTAAGGCATTAATTTCCTTAAGTGTAAATTTTTATTAGCTCTATCTGAGTGGCCCTGTCATAAAATTCATCATGCTGGTTGGAGATTGGCTTCCAGGAGATGTGAGGGATGGAATTCCAGCCTGTGTGTGTGTGGAGTGAGCGTTTTATAACCCGATATTTCAGCTGAATTGAACAGGGATCAAGTGGTAGGAAAGATGATTTGTGTCCTGTGAGTTTTACATTCAGACCAGCAGCACTGACAACAAAACCCCTCTGGTGTCCCAGGCTTTCACACCCAGGTATTTCTGTGCTGGGAAGTGCTGGCTCCAGCTGATGGAATCACATGAGTGCCTTTCAGAGCAGGGGAAAAAATGGGAGCTCGTTGGTTGGAAATAGATCTCGGTGCCAGAAAGGGATATAAATACACATTTCTGCTTCCCTATCGTGGCCTCCACTCCTGATAATAAGCAACTGAGAATGGAGGGTGGGGAATTTGGCAGTGGTGTTGTTATTCCATAAACAGTCGGGCTGGGCTGGCTGGATATTTTCAGCCTTGCACAAAAGCTGGGCAGAAGAAAGAGAGGGTGGGTATAAAAAGCCTGGAAAAAACCGGGTTCCAGCTCCCCTCATTGAGCCCAGAAGTGGCTGATTTCTGAGTGCTGCTCCTCGTTATTTCTGCCTGATGGTTTTCAGGAAGAATCAGTCCCTAAAAACACTTATTTATGGGCCATGTGTATCTGGAATACAACTGGTACTCTTCCCTTCGTGCCCTGGCTGAGCTGGATTGGGGAAAACACAATCTCCTTGTTTGAAGGACACATTAATTCCCTGACTGTTGTGCTCTGGCCTTGTGGAGGAAGAAAATTTGCAGGAATGTCTCTTTAGTCTTGTTTTTCTTGCCATAAATGAAGGTTTTGCCGTGACTGTGTCCATTTATCTCCCGAATGTTGGGGCACCTCCTGGTTTTGAGCCTCCTCCCAACCCCTCTGATCCTTTTAGACCTTTGCTTTTGCTGCTGGTGCTTTTTCTTTGCAGTGCTGTGTCATTGAATTCCATGAATTTTCACCTCCTGCAGACTAATCACTTTAGTGCTCCTGCCTTGGGAGGTCTTGGCTCGAGCTCAGGGATGTCTGTCTGGGCCCTTGGAGTGCTCCTGGATTTAATGCAACCTGGAGTTTGGCATCAAGTGAATTCTTCTTTTATATGAGAAATTACATAAGCCCCACTCCCTGCAAGGAAACCTGGCTGGGTGGGAAGCACAGGAGTTTCCATGGTCTTACTGGAAGTGACAGAAAGGTGATTCCAAGATTATCAGGGAAAGGAGAGCAGTTTGTTCTGCAAATGTGTCAGGAAGGGTTGGATCTGTTTTCTTCAGAGTGGCCTGGGCTGAGACCCAGGTCCCAGATGTTTTGTTAGAGATATACATATTTATTTATTTATTTATTTATTTATAATGCTGTAAACTAACAGGGAGAAACCTTTATGCTAATTAAAATTTCCTGCAGCCATCAATCTGGCTTTTACCCTCTTGTTCCTATAAAATAAAACCAGGAGCATATAATGGCAGGGAAAAATAAATATATATATATATATATCTCAGTCAGTATCATATGGGAATCTCCTCAGTTGTGTTTTGTTGTGGGTTCATGACCAAGTTGTCTGTGTTTTTCCTGGTGTTTTTATCCCAAATCCTCTCTCAAACCCTTCTCCTGGTGTTGTTCCAGTGATGGGATTTGTGTCCTCCTGAGCTGGTGGCCTCAGGGAAAGAACTTGGTGGGAACAAAACCCTCCTGGAAATCAGCTTTCTTGTTCCACGTCTGTAATTCTGCATGAGCAGGTTCTCAGTGGGCAAAAACCAGCTGTAAAACTGATATTTTACAGGAAAACCTGTGTTGCTGCGAGTGCATCAGACCAGAGCACAACAGAGCCTGGAGCAAGTTGTGTTCACAGCAATGAGAGCCGTTAATTCTCCCTGGAAAAGTTCCTGGTGCAGGCTCTGGAGCTGGGAGCAGGGAGGCTTGGATGAGAGGAGGACTGTTCCAGTCTGGGTGTTTAGAAATCAAATTAAACCAAGAAGTTTGTCGAGCTTGGAGGAGGGTCTCGTTGTTGTGTGGAGCAGTGAAGGTGTCCAGGCTGGGCAGCCCCTGGCAGACCCTTTTTCTGGCATTTCTGGGCTGTGCTGCCCCTAAACAGACCCATTTTCTACCAAACCAGACTGTTCCCTCTGGGCCCTGCCTCTTCCAGGGGGGGTTTTCCCCCTGGATTCTGGAGTGTTTTAATCCATGTGTAGGTCTGTCAATGAAAGAACAAGGAACAAGCCCACCTGTGGGATGTTGGTGCTGTCCCAGGCTGTGAACTCTGCTCCAGGCAGTCCTTCCCCAAATACCAGGGGGCTCAGAGGGCGTGCAGAGCTTTTCCCTCTCCAGAACCTCTCCCATGGGCCCAGCCAGGGGGAGTTTCTCATTCCCAGGAGCTGGGAAAAAGCTTCAAGTGCTCAGTGGCCAAAGCACTTCAGAGATGGTTCAGGGCAGGCCATGGAGGAGGCTTTGCAGTGGGGACTTCATTAGGAAAAGGTTCCTTATGTAACTCCCTGCCTCCTCTGTAACTTTTATCGAGTAAATCATGGCCTGAGAGCCTTTCAGGGTGTCAGCAGGAGCCAGGGCTGAGAGATCTCCCTGATCCTGGACGCGTGGCAGTGGATGGAGTCCGGCCTTGCTTTGTGCTTGGTGGGATGGGAAGGTTTAATCTGCCACCCAAGGAGCCTTTTCTCTGCTCCTGCTCTGATCTTCACTTGCATAACCCACTCTGGCTGTGCTGCTTTGGAATTTATTTAATAGCTCAGTTGTTCGGACATGATTAAAAGTTGAATGAATGGAGTGAAGCAGGGAGAAGATGAGCAGCTCCTGGAGGGGTTTAGTCTAAAAATACCTGCTTTGGCTCAGCTGGTATTACAGAATCATAAAATGCCCTGAGTTGGAAGGGACCCACAAGGATCATCCCATGTAGTTTATCATTCGTGACAGACCCTATTTTTTTGATTCTCAGGAGCTGCTTTGCCTTCCTCTCATTTCCCCCTCCAAAGCTCCAGAGGGAAGAGGCTTTCAGTGTTCTCAGATTAAATCACATGTCAAACAGGTGCTGTGTAAATTCTTCTTTCCAACGTGAAGGGGTTGAACTTTCCTCCCTGCTCTGCCTGGCTGTGCCTTGGCTGTTGGAAGGGGTCAAGCCCTGCAGACTGTTCAGCTCCTGGCTTGGTGTTTTCTTCACAGGAGGTGTTCAAGGCATAAAGTGAAGTCTCTCAGAAGTTGGGAATTGCTCCCCGTGCTGGACAGGTGAAGGGAACAGTCTGGAATGAGCAGGTTTTGTTCCTCTGGGAACATCTGCAGTGGAGGGTGGAGAGCTGGGTGTCTTCTCTAATCCCCACCCCGAGTTTAAGCAGCGTTTGGATCTTTGCCCTTAGAGGGGGTAGATTTGTGTTGCTCATAAACAGGGTAATTAAAGTATCAGGTAAAAATGGATGTGGATTAGGAAAGGTGAAGTGGAAATTATATTTGGAGCTGTCTCCTCTTGGGTTCTCAGTGAAATGCACCTTTTTTCCTCCTTGGGATTTGCATGTTGGAGCTGAGCTTGATATTCCTGCCTTTACATTTGAGCTCCTCCGAGGTGGTCTCAGTGAGGGGTTGTGTGGTCAAGGTTAAACATTCAGCTTTAGTCTCTGTGATGGACAATTTAAGCAACCTGCAGTTTTGCCCCAGAGTGGAACAAGATTCAGGCCAGTTCTGAGACCTGGAGGTACCTTTTTCCAGGTTCAGTCCCAGCCCTTTCTCCTTGCACTGCTCCGTGTCCTTTAAAGCAGATCTGTCCTGTTTCCATGGCAATGTTTGCCCAATGGATGCCTTGGAGTGTGTGTATATGGATTTTTCATTTGTAACATGTCTCTGAATAAATTCCTGGTACATTTAAGGTCTCCTTGAGCCATTTGGACCATCACACTCTTCTAAATTGATGTTTTTGGATAGACACGGCCCTAACATGAGAGTGCAGCTGCACAGGGACTTGTATGGGGAGAGAAGAGGGAATGAGGGGGTTTTTCTCATTTTGCTGGTGAGTTAAATGGAAGGATGGGAACATTCCTTGTGTGGTAGGTGCCTCTCCAGGTTTCCCCTGGTTTTCTTCAGGGAGCAGGGCTTTGGAGTGCCAGGGTTGTGCCCTCGCTCTGACGCTATCGGGTTTTCCATCTCTGGTGAGAGGTGGTGGTTGGACATTTCCAACATTCCCTCTCCAACCCATCTGTCGGTGCCCCGGTCCCAGGAGTGAATGCTGGCAATCCAGGCTGGCAGATGTCCCTGGAAATCTCAAGTTGGGGGATTTTTGGCTGGTGCTTTGCCTTTTTTTTTTGCTAGCCCTGTGGTCACCTTCCCTGTCCCCTCCCCTGTCTACCTTAATCTTGTAAATATCCCTGTGATGTCCATGAAATAGGGTGGGATGTCTGAAAGCAAAGCAGGTCTGAGCACCCAAATCCACACGTGCCTTCGAGTTACAGAAGAGAAATCAGGGCAAGGCCCTTGAAAGCAGAATAAGCCCCTGTTTGTGAATGTTCAGAGGTGGGAGCTGGTTGTCCCCCGGGCACTGGGGAGGTCCCACGTGGATCCCTTGCTCTGGGGGTGAGCTCATGTTTCCAAAATGCTGGCTGTGGCAGATTCTGCCAGCTCAGCACCCGTGACAGAGCAGACAGGCCAGAGCCCTGAGCGTGCCCGTGGGACACAATGAGATCACTTGAGCTTTGTTTTCACTGAGGATAAAAATGCCATCTGGGTTTTTTATTTCTTTTTTTTGATCAGTTATGACCACAAATTAATAATGAATTTAGTGCTGGGAGCAGATGATGATGAAATTGCTGTGGCAGCTCCATTGGGCTCGTTGTGGCCCCATCCTTGGGGTGGATTTGGCTGCTGGGTGTTGATAAGAGGTGTCTGCACTGTCAGCTCGGGGTTCCTCGAGGCTTTTCCTCTAAACTGCTCTGCTCAGTGGTGTCATATTTCACTTTTCCCGTTCTCAAGGGCACTGTGATCTCACTGCTTAATGTGGAAGGTTCATGTCCTGGTTAGTTTTCCCTCCAGTACTGACCCTTGTGTTGGGTAGCCAGACTTCCTAAGGAAGGTACAGAACAGAGAAGTGTTTAGAGGGAATAACCCAGAAGGAATAAATTATGAAGGCAGTTGAAAAATGAAAACAAACAAGTTTTTTCCATGTTATTTGTGGGCGTGAGCCAGACCTTATGTAGTCTGAGAGGAAGCTGAAGCAACTGGAAGCTGTGAATTCCGGGGGTTTCTGGCCCCAGGAATGGATCATTGGTGGTGTGACCTCGGTGTGCTGTGAGCTGACTCAGCCTGGGCTCAGCTCAGAGCAGGAACCCGCTCAGTGTGATCCCTCCAAAGGCTTTGGAACACCAGGAATGAGGGCTGGGGAATGAGGGCTGTGTGGAAGGCACTGGAACGAGCAGAACTGAGCCGTGTGTGATGCTCTGGGGAGGCTCAGCAGGTCTGTGATTGGGCTCAGGCGTCGCACAAGGGTTTGGGGGTGAGACCTGGAGCCCCAACACCACCAGGTCCCAAACCTGCAGGTGAAACGTTGTGGTGAATGCCCTTCCTCTGCCGTGAAATATTTATCAAAACAGATGTAGTTGGCCCCGGTTTGTGGTGCTGGGTAACGAGCCAACAGCTCGAGGAGATCAATAAGCAGACAAACAATGTGGGCTCTAAAGTTGGAAGTGGCTTTTTTATTTTTTACCAGAACAAAGAGCCTTCCCTGTCCAGGGCCACTCTCCAGCAAAACGCAGAGCAGATCAACACTGGCACCCAGTGTCTAGATGGGATCAGTTCAGATCTGGGTTTCCAGCCCTGACACCCTCTTTTCACGCTGAGCCTTGGCTTTCAGTCCCGATGAGCACAGAGGGCTGAGGCTCCTGATGTGCAGTGGCAGCTCCAGCTCTCCAGGGCTGCAATTCCAGCTCTGCCTGCCTTTGGTGCCTGCACTCTGACAACCACCCCATTCTTTGTCTCCCCTGGAATGGTTAACCTGAGTTCAGGGAGGGAAAGAGAGAGATGAGCAACCTGAAACCACCCTCCTTCCCCAGGGAAGTTTTTTCGAGTTGCTCTGCAGCTGTTAAATGCCAGTTCAATGAAGCCTTTAAACAGACACTTAAATCCATCCCCGCTAAGCAAAACACTTCACCACGTCCTCTAAATGAGGCTGCTGCTGGAGTGTTGTGGCACTGCAGGGCTGGAGCACGTTCAGGGGGCTCCTGATGTGGTTGGAGCGACCTGGGCTGGTGGAAGGTGTCCCTGCCCATGGGAGGGGGTGGGATGGGATGGACTTTAAGGTCCCTTCCAATCCAGACCATCCTGGGAGTCTGTGGATCCCAGGGAGCAGAGAATTGAGATGGGATGCCAGTGGCCAATTTGGCTGCTGGGATGGCCCAGGGATTAATTCCATGTCTGTGTTTTTTTTAATCCCATCTTTCCTGCCTTTCCCCTCGCTGTGAGCCCTGTGATACCCAACACGTGCCATCCCTGGCTGGGCACAGAATGCCAGGGTGGTTTGGGCTGGAAGGGACCTTAAAGCTCATCCTGTTCCAGAAGGGACACCTTCTACTAACCCACGCTGGAATGAGATGATCTTTAAAGTCCCTTCCCACCCAAACCCCTCTGGAATTCCGTGATCAGCTTCCTCTGCTGTGCTCAGCAAGTGGTGACATTTATCTGAAAGCATAAATGAGGAGTGGCACGAAGTCCCAGATGTTCAGGATCCCTCCTCCTGCTCGTTGCTGTGCCTGCTCTGATCCTGCTGCCTCCATGCTGGGAATTATTTGCTGTTTCTGTAGCGTGGTGACTAAATCAGATCCAAACTACTCCTCTCTCAGCCTGCCTGGCACTCTGGGAAGTTGCACTGGAGTTGCTCTGAAGTAGCTGCAGCACATTCCAGAAAGGTAAATCAAAAAGTGGAAATTAATTTCCAACAAAAAAGAAGAAGGAGAGGAAGGGCCCCAGAACTACCACCCCAAAGAAGATGGATGGTGAACCGTTTTGGGCTGTTATTATCCCAGAGTAACAACCTGCCTGGTTTGTAGTGCACAAAGAAATATTAGAGGGGAAAAAATAGTTCCCATTTAGCTTTATCTCTGGCCATACTGGAAACAAATCATGACATAAAAAAAGAGGATAAAATGAAATGAAAAAGATACCATTTATTTCCTTTTCTGTAGCACGCTCTGGGGCAGTTATTGTGAAGATTAAAACTCTTCTGAACTGAAGCAGATTGTACTAAAGCACTGGTGAAGGATGTTGGAGAGTCAGGGAAGGGTCCCTGCGGTCCTTGGCCCAAAAGTTACGGGTGAGGAGTGAAGGGGAGGGGTCTGGGTGGATCCCCCTCCCACTTGGGGGGCCAAAGGTGCCCTGTCTGTGCCCCCCAGAGGTGTCTCAGGTGATTTTTAAAAGCTGGGATGGAAATTTTAGGGATATTCTCCTTAAAAAAATCTGGTTTTCCCCCTGGAATTTCTAGCAAGGTAACGAGGCAGGGCAGGGGAATATCCTTCTGCCCAGTCATGGAATCCCTGAGGTTGGAAAAGCCCGTGGATCCATCCCTGAGTGTCACATCCAGCCCTTCCTGGGACACCTCCAGGGCTGGGCACTCCAAACCTCCCTGGGCAGCCCCTGCCAAGGCCTGACCACCCTTTCCAGGCAGAAATCAAATCCCTCCTGATGTCCAAATCAGACAAGCCCTCCCTGTCCATCCCTTTGGATGTCTTGCCTTCCACACACCCCTTTTCCCCCCTCCCAGGAAATGTGGGAAAACTCGAAGAAGGGTTAAAAAAACAGCAGAGTGGAGATGAATTTGGAAATGTGTGTGCAGAGATGACTGAGCCAAGTGGTTTAGGTCAATGATTTTGTTATTTTGCTCGGTTTGAGCAGCGTAGTTTCATGGGATTTATGAATTATTGCTGCTGGAGGAGCTGCAGGGAGGGGGGATTGGGAGGGCCTGCTCTGGCAGGGTTTGCTTCCTTCCCTTTCTTCTTTATTAGGAAGGAAAATTAGCTGGGAATGAAGAGATATAACGTACAGCCTCATGTCATAAAAGTTGCACTCCCTTGATAAGATTTCAAGGTTAGAACAATGATAGCGTGGAAATCTCTCTCGTAAACTCCCCTGGATAATTCAGGCAATAAAAACGCTCCTTTTAGCTCTGTAAACAGGGTAATAGAGTGGAGAGCGGGAGCTGGGCGGATTAAACAGTGGTGTTATTTTATATTCCGACAATATAAACAGAGAAAATGGAGCTGGAGATTAATTTGGGTAGGGAGAGGAGCTGGGGGTGGGTTTGAGTCGGGTCTCAAACACCTGGAGCAGGTAAAGCAGCTCAGCCGTTATCGATGGGACGAGCGGGAAGAGAAGCCTCTCTCTCTGCTCCTTTTCCTTCCTTTTTCTTTTCCTCCTGACAAATCAGGGCTTTGGGGGCTTGGGGAGAGGCTGATGGAGCCGGGCTGAGCGTTGTGGTGGTGGGACCGTGGCCAAGGAAGCCGTTGAGTCACATCTAATGACTTCAGAAGCGCTAATTAATCGCGAATGAACTGGAACGGGGCGGCACAGCTTGACAAGGCTCTGGAAGCTCCCGGTCTGGAAGACTTGATCAGGGGGGAGGAGGAGGAAGGCTGGAGGGTGGTAGCCTGTTGGAAAGAGCAGAAGGAAAAGGGGGGTGAAAACTGAAGTTTCTGATGCGGAGCAGCGGCTCTGGGAGCTCAGGGGGGGTGGGTGATGGGTTTGGGTTTGGAAGAGCCCTTAAAGCTCCCCTATTCCGACCCCAGTGGGCAGGGACACCTTCCTCTGGAGCAAAGGGTGAGAGGGGAGTGCTTGGAGCACTTGCAGGTTCCAGAGGATGGGACTAAAGTGGCCCAAACTGAAAGGGAAGGAGGAAAGAGCAAAAGCAGAGAGTTTGGAGCACAAGAGAGTTCAGTTGGACAGAGCTTGGTCTGGGGCCCTCCAGGTTCCTTTCTGACAAATAAGGGGATTTGAAGGATCGATTGAAAGCTGCAGAAAGTGGGAAGAGTCCCAGGTTTTGGTGGGTTTGTTCCTGTCTGTTTTCCATGCCCTGACAGTTGATGCTTGTTGCTGAAAAGATGCCATTTCTGCATCAGAGCCTCCTGTCTCACGTTCCCTCTTGTGACACTCGGAGTTCCCACCTCACCTCCTCTCCAGAGGTTCTGCTCTGGCTCTGGTCGTGTCTGTGCTGCCAATTAACACCAGGATTGTGGTTCCTCTGCTGTGTCACCTTGGGCAGGAGGTCCCTGGGGCCCAGTAACTCCTGGGAGGGTGACATTTGAGGTATGTTGAGGAGCCCTCCAGGTGCAACTGCAATAGAATAATCCTATTTCCTTTCCCCTGTCATAAAATAAGATAACGCTTTGGCAGCTGCTCAAATCAAGGCAAATAAAATAAACTGCTCTAAATTCATCATGGGAAGAAACAGACTTAGCTCCAAAATGACTAACAGGACCTTCTATTCATCTGTACCAATCTGGTCCGTGGCTGCATTCATTTCCATACAATCACTGGAAAATATTGTGTTGATTGCTGGGAACAAAGCTTTTATGGGGAGGGGAAAAAAAAAATCCACGCTACTAATCTACAGTGGAATTGGTAAATGGGTAAGACAAAGCTTTAATAATATTATTCTGTGTGACATCTGATGTAAATAATACAGTTCTATTAATCTCTGAGGCAATCAGAGAGTCTGGCTGTTAGAGGCAGCCAAGGATGAGCAATAATATTATCTGTGCTCAGGGATGTTGGAGTAGAATCACAAATCCAGGGCTGGCAGAGCAGTGGCTGCAGCAGCTCAGGGAGTCACTTTGGGTGTCCTGGAGGTGGGCAGGGGGTTCCAAGGGCAGCACCCTCAGAGCCCTCCCTGCTCTGCTGGGGGACCTCTCAGCGAAGCTGGAGAAAAGGAGGCTCAGGGGGAACCTTCTCCCTCTCAAACTCCCTGGCAAGGAGGGCTCAGCCTCTTCTCCCAGATAAAAAGTGGCAGGAGATGGGCTCAAACTCCTGCAGGAACCCAGAGCACTGGAGGAGTTAATGCTGCCTCCCCCAAATCTCGTGTGTGCTCCCTCCTGTAACCAGGGATTAGTGAAAGCAGCCAAATGAAGCAGAATTTTAATATGAGATCTTGTTTTTTCAAGTATGATTTTAAGATACCAAGCAGGTCAGGGTTGTCTGATTCTTCACAGTTCATTAAGTAGAGAGCAGCTCGTGGTAGAGATTGACTTTTAAAAATGATAGATTTTTATTTATAGCAAAGTTCCAGTCATTAATTTTAAAGGGTGGAAACATAAAAGCAGGAATGGGTTCTTTTTTTTTTTTTTTTTTAAGAAAAAGTGACATTGGTAATTTAATTAAATTGGGTGTTAGAGTGTCATTACAGAAAATGAAACATTAGTTCTGTGCTGGTTTTCCACACATCTGATGTATTTCAGAGCATCCCCAAACCTGCCTGGTCGGGAATATTTCTACGTGGAAGTTGCTGCTGAACTTCCCAGCTCCAGGGGCTTTGTGGAAGGGTGGAAACAGTGTTTTGGGGTGGGAAGAAATGGTGTCTGGGGGAGCTTAGACCTGCCAGGGCTGGTCCTGAGGGGCTCCCTTGGGTTTGGGGACACCCAGGAGTGTGGCCAGAGGGACTGCAGGACCCCCCAGCAGCTCGTTGAGGCTGAGCAGGACTCGATCTGAGCCATTGAAGGGACTTCAGTTCAGGTGGAGAGGCTGGGATTGGGCTGGGCTGGGTTTGTGGAACCCAAGGCAGGCTCAGGAAGCCTAATCCTGTATTTTTACCAGCTAGTCCTGCTGGGATGGGGGTGCTGGAGGGGCCCTGTGGGGTCCCTGTGCTGGAGGCAGAGCAGGAACTCCCCATCCCCACCCCAAACCCCTGCGCTGGGTTCGTGTCTCCTTCCCCAGGCTCTCCCCCAGCACTGTGTGTGTTTTTTCTGCCCCACGTGGATGCCAGAGGATCATTTTCCCTTTGATCTCCCTCTTTCCCTGGGCAGAGCAGCCAGGCCCGCCTTTGCTGTGCAGTGATGAACCATCTCTCAGCTGGGAAGGGCTGGGCTTCCCTTCCCTGCTCTGCAGCCCTAATGAAAGAGAACCATAACACAAGATGCTGCACAGGGGCCTGATTCACATTTGATGAAGTCATTCTCGGGCCTGGTTGTCTTGCCTGGGTTTTATATTGGGCTCTAAAAGCGTGATTGGAGTCGATCTCTTTTGGAGTGGCTGGTGGGAGCCATGGATTTTATTTAAATGCCCTGGAACTGCTGCAGGGAGACACTGAGTGAGGATTTATGGGTGGTTTAGCTGCAGCTTTGCCATCTTATATTCCAGAATCCTGTATTCCTGCTGATTCTGCTGGGCTGTGTTTTGCTGGGGCTGGGTCCAGCTGTGTTTCACAGCCTGGTGTTTGATGGCTGTGTGTGAGATCTGGATTAAACACAGTGAGGTGTAAATCCTGCTGGGCTCAGACGCTGTTCCTTTTGCCTGGGCAGTGGGGTTTGCTGGGTTTGGTGTGCTTTTAAGGTATCACATAACTCTTGCTCATCCTGTAGTGGTGCTGTGAAATGTAATCTCGGGGTTTTAATCAGCTGCAATCAAGTTAAATAGAACTGAGGGGGGGAAAGAGGGGTATTTTTGGTTTAGAAATTGGTGATACTGGTCAGGAAAGAGAGGATCTTGCTGACTCAGGAACTTGGGGAGTGATTTCTGACTCTGACACGAGCTCAGCTGGTTAAAACCTGGTGCTGAGAACAGAGTCATGGGTTGGGCCTGTCACTGGAGAGGTTTGATGATCCTGGTGGGTCCCTCCCAACCCAGAATGTTCTGTCAAGCTGTGCTTTTGCTTCTTTATATAAAATATATCTATATATAGTGTATTTCTATTAGGTATATATATGTAAATTAGGTATATATATTAGATGTGGGTGTATATTTATATATAAGGTAGAAATAATATTTAAATGTCAGCTCCAAGTGGTCTGATGAATCCTGGAGCAATCCAGCAGGTAAGTTCAGTGCATATTGAGCCTGGTGGTTGTGTTTGAGGTGAGGCACTGACCTGGGGACCCCCTGCCCTGTCCCTAACCAGGAGCCCCTTTCTCTGGCAGCTCTGCCCAGCCACACGTGTGGGAACCCGGGAAGGCTCCAGAACGGGATCCAGCAAGGGACAACGTTCAGCATCGGGGACAGAGTGAGGTACAGCTGCAATCCAGGCTTTTTCTTGGAAGGCCATGCCCTGCTGACGTGCCAGGCCAGCTCAGAGAACTCTGCCTCCTGGGACTTCCCTCTCCCCGTCTGCAGAGGTACCGGCACCCCCTCCCTGCCTCGGGAACAGCCGCGGGAAAATGGGATTCCAGGGGCTCCCCGGGGGTGGGAAAACTCGGGAGTGGGAGTGGGATTTAAAGGATTTGAAAACTGAGTGGGATGTAGTTGATGTTGAGGTTCCTTTTCACCCCTCAGAGCTGCCGGGGCTCGGGTGAGGGATGGGAAGGTTATGAAATGCTGCTTTAACTGCAATTTAATGTGTATAAAGTGGGGAAAAAAACCAGCCTTACGAGGGTATGAAGTGACAGGACAAGGGGAAATGGCTTTAAAATGGAAGAGAGTAAGTTTGGATGAGTTATTAGGAAGAAATCCTTCCCTGGGAGGGTGGGCAGGCCCTGGCACAGTTTCCCAGAGAAGCTGTGGCTGCCCCATCCCTGGAAGTGCCCAAGGCCAGGCTGGAGCAACCTGGGCTGGTGGAAGGTGTGGCAGGGGGTGGATTGGATGGGCTTTAAGGTCCCTTCCAGCCCACATCCTTCTGGGATTCTCTGACTATCCATAAGACAAGGCACCTACCCAGGACCGTGCAGGTTTTCCGGATCAAACCCCGGGAGATGAACCCGGATTTTCTCCTGCTCTCTGTTGGACTTTCCTTGTGGTCCTTTCCCTGGTGACTGTGGGGCTTTGCTGCACAGAAATGTGGGGGATATGCTGTGGGCTGGGGGCAGTGGGGCTGAGAGGTAAAAACCTGTCTCTCCCTTGGAAAAGCCTCCCTTCTCCCCATGAGTTTGGGGCAGGGAAACTTAAATCCCTTTCTCGGTGCAGGGAGTGTGTTGCTAATTCGAGTCCCACGAGGGACTGGAGAGTCTGTAAATACACAAGTGTCTGTGTTGTTCTACCAGAAACATTTGCTGCTGCTTTTGAAGTCCTTTCCCCCTCAATTCCTTGTGTACTTCAGCAGAGCATCTTCTATTGATTCTTTTTATTGACTCTGCCCGTGCAATCAATCAGCACTTCTGAGCTGCAGCGTGAATCTGGAATTTAAAGCCAGCAAATGCTGTTTGCCTGGGATGTTTTCAATGCCTGCTGGGGTTGGTTACACAGCACTGAGATGGGGATTACGCTGCTCAGTGGGGTTTTTTTTGGTACAACTCACCTGCTGCTCTGGGGCCAAGGGCGTTCAGAGCACTGCAGGAGGGGTTCAAACTGCTGCTGGAGAGGGACAGTCACCACTGGCCTTTTTTTCTGTGATCAGTTATGATTCTTTTCTTCGCTTTCCCTTCAAATTAGGACTGTCACTGTGACTTTTGAACTACGTTTTTTGACGTTATTTTTCTGCTTTCGCTGGGAGCGCGCGCGGGGAAAACCCTCAGGATGACAGAATATCCTGAGCTGGGACTCACAAAAGCCCACCACAAAAGCCCACGTGGCCCCTCCAGCCCCTTCCCCACCTTCTCAGCCTCCTTTGGACTCTGTAATAGCCGAAATTCACCGCAGTTCAACCTGCAGGATTTTTTGCCCTTGACCTGCCGAGCTCAGCTGTGATTTCAGCCCTGCCCTCCCAAGTGCTCTGATCCAGCTCAGAAGGGAGGAAAGCTCAGCTCTTCCATCTGGGAATGGCTCTGTAGGTGCTGGTTCAGGTGGGCTGGTTCCTGTGCCTGCAGGTTCCTGGGGGCAGCCACTTCTTTTTTCACTGTCTTTGGTCCTCATCCTTCAGGACTTTGCCTCGGAGCTCCCGCTTGAAGTAGGTTTTATTCAGAGGCAGGAACCAGAAATGTTCCCAGGGAGCAGTTATATCTCGTTCCAGGGGAAGGAGAAAAGCAGCAGAGACAGCCTGCAAATTGACTTGCTGGATTTGAAACCCTGCTGACCCTCCTTCCACCCTCAGGAGGCTCCCAGGAGCCAGACAGTTGTTCCTGGCTGATAAACTGGTGGTACAGACTTTGGCTGTTGCAAGGGGCAGAAAGATTTGCATGCTGACAAACAGGTTTGCACCTTCTCCTGCTGGGAAAATGGTGTTTTCAAAGCTGCTACCTGAAGGAGAGTAAAAAGAAATAAAATATATATATATATATATTTCCTTGAGAGCAAAAAGATCTTAGTGGCCTGTATGGCTTACAATTAATTCTGTTAATATTGGCTTAGAGGTCTTTGTCACCTGAAAGTTTGTGGAAAGTATTTGGAGGTCTTATTTTTTTTTAACCTGAGCTGGAGATGGGATTCCAACAAATAAGGATGCTCTGGGGGAGCAGGGGGGTAAAATCTGGGAGCTGCTGCCTCGGGAATAACTTGTCTGGTGTCACTGTGAAGGACATTGTTGGGTTGAGGGCTCCTCCCTCCAGGGCAGCTCCAGAGGGGGGACACAGCACCACGAGATTATCCCCCAACATCTGAACGTGCACAAAGCTCTTCCCTCCAGTGCAGAGGGGGAGAATTGCCCAGCTTGTTTGCTGGGTTGAAGCAGAACTGATGGGTTTGTGGTTCTGGGAGGCAGTCGAGTAAAAAACTCAGCAAGGCAGGGGAAGAGTTGGGAGCATTTGTGAAGCTCCATTTTAGGCATATCAAATATGCATAATCTCATTAAAAGTGGTCTGGCTTACTATAACTCAAGCAGCTGCTTAGGCTGTGCTGTGCCCAAAATAATTGAAGGGCTGTTCAAGAAGATTTTAGAAGACTGTAGGAAATGTTTAAGCAATAACAACCTCTACAAAGTGAGGGAGTGTGTGTGTATTTAGAGGTGGATGGGAAGGGAATGTATTTTCCACTAAATACCTTTTGCAAGGAAGTCTTTTCGAGGGATTTGAATTAAAAACTCGCCTTTTAATAATAATAATAGTGGTTATAAAACAGCCAACCCCCCCACCATGCCTTAGGCTGGATCTTCAGCTACTGCAAGTTTGCACAGTCCAATAAAAAAAATTAGTCTCCTTGGTTAAGAATTCAAATCCAGCATTGAGTCAAAATTCTTCAGCATCTTCTCCATCCCCTCCCGTGCTCCTTCTGGTACAAGGACATGGTTTGGAATCAGCCCTTTCTCTTTTTGCATGGAGCTGTGGGAGTCCCACCGTGAATCCTGTGCGTGATGCATCAAGGTTTGAAGGAGTTTTTTGGGGCTTGGGATAGGTGAGAGACCTTCCAGCTGAATTTGTTGATGATTTGTCTGTGAATAACTTCAGGTCAGTGTCAGTACAGCAAATAGAAACTCTGAGAGTTGTAACAGAAGACAGGCTGGGAGGGCTGGGGGGGTTCACCTGGAGAAGAGAAGGCAATGGGGAGATCCTGGAGCCCCTTCCAGGGCCTAAAGGGGCTGGCAGGGGCCTGGGAGGCGCCGGCACAGCCCGTGTGGGGTGTTTAACACATGTGTTGAACTGCAGCTTGGAAAGGGGTTTGCTTAAAATAGTCTGTAATGGAAATAAGTGTTTGTCATGTAAAGCCCCGAGCTCCTTGACTAAAGCATCTGAAATGCAGCTCTGCTACACTGTAAAGTTAACAGGCTTTGCTTTGTGCTCTCCCAGTAATGCTGAGCTGATGCTCTGAGCTGCCCTGTGCTCATCCACTTAATTCCCCCTTCCCTTTACCTTCCTGACCACATTCTCTTCAGATCCTCCTCCTTTAGTTTGCTCTGATGGCTCCTCAAAAAATTCAGGCTGTGCAAAGGAGAGGACCTGTAGCAGGAGAATCCAGTGCAGGACCAGGGATTGGCTCTGCTGGATTTCTGGACGAGGGGTTTATGTTTTTACCACATGAATTTCCTTAAGAAATCAGAGCAGGCAAAGACCTGTGAGGCAGGTGTGTGGGATGCTCCAATCCTTTTAATGTCAGATTTCTACTGAATGCAGTATTTGTGCTCCCAAGTCCTGTTGTCCCAACCCCAGCCCTCGACACCTTTGTCCCTTAATGGCTCAAAACACACCTGGGCGGAATCAGCAAGGCCTGGCTTTGAACTGGGGCTGGTTTTTGTTGCTCTGTGTGCTCCCAGCCCTGATCCCTCTGTCCTCTTGCAGCTGATGACGCCTGTGGGGGGACCCTGCGTGGCCAGAGCGGGATCATCTCCAGCCCCCATTTCCCTCTGGAATACGGCAACAACGCCGACTGCACCTGGACTATCCTGGCTGAGCCTGGGGACACCATCGCCCTGGTCTTCATGGATTTTCAGCTGGAAGATGGATATGATGTGTTAGAAGTGGCTGGGACGGAGGGATCCTCGCTCTGGTAGGTGACTCCTGGCCTTTCTTCCTTGGAGCACCCTCGGGGTGGTGCCTGCTGATGTTGTAGGGTGGTCAGAGGGGAGGGTTTGTGCTGAATGAGGGCAATTCCCAGTTATTCCCAGTTGCTGCCTTCTAATGAAACTCCCTGGGGTGCTTTTGATTTGATTTGATTTGCTTGGTAGACTTTGCAGTGATTGTTGGCTGCATTCTTTTCCTGGTGGTTGCTAAATTTGCCTCTTTACTCTTAATGAACCCCCGGCAAGTGTTTCACCAGCTCAGTTTGTCCCTCTGACAGGAGGCTGTGGATGGAATTCCCATCCCCCTCTCATCCCAGGGGTTGGGTGAGCAGTGCTCTCAGAGATACTGCTTTTATTCAGAATAAAGGCCCAGTTAAAAACCCTGACCAGCAGCACCTGGCAGGTCTGGGACGCTGATCTCAAACCCACCGTCCCTCTGCAAGGGAAGAACGAAGTGTTTGCAATATTTAAGTGTTGCCTGGGATTATCAGCAGGAGGTGAAGTTGTGATTATTTATGAGGGTTCTGTCACAAATCCCGTTCATTGGAGTGATTTCCACGGGCTGGCAATTTTGGGGGGAATGGGACTTGAATGCTGAGGACGGATTGATGTGAGAGAAGTTGCCATTTCCCGCATACCGATTGTTCACCATTCCCAGGACTCCTTGGAAAATTAGATGTTGCTGTTCCATGAAAAAAAACAACACAACCCACTCTGGTTTGATGAGATGCATTAATATTTGAGGGCACTGTTGGTTTTCCAGCCGTTCTGGGATCAGTCACCTGTGGGGTGTGGGGGGAAAGATGGATGGAGCTGGTTAAGAAACATTATTCAGCCTGGAGGTGCCGCCGGTGCCAACGCTGTGTCTTGTCACATCAAAAAGGAAACAAAGCCTGTCAAAGCAAACCTGCTGGAGGGGAAAATAAATAAATAAATTAATTAATAACCCCCCTAAGTGCAGCAGGGAAGAAATTTGGCTCAGCAGATGAAGGGAAAGATGAGGGAAGGAGCTGCTCCCGCCTTTTAGGGTCCATCCCTCGCTTTTTTGGCGCCAGGGGGGTCAGATAAACCCACCCAGAGGCACCTCCTTGAACATCCCTGAAGAGAACTTCGTAGTCCCAGGAGCGGAATTGGGAAGAGTCTTATTTGGAGTCTCGTTTTTCAAAGCTGGCCCTCTCAACTCAGGGCCTGATAATTAAATTCAGATGACTCATTTTCCCAGTAATTTTTGCCCGTGGGGGGGGGGAAGAAAAAAAACCCAAAAACCTGGCACTCTTCTCTCCTCTTTAAACATGTTGATATGATTCAGCATGAAAATAGAGCTGAAACCCTTCTTTTTTTTTTTTTCCCCCCTTCTGTCTATGAAAACCTGGTTTTAATTATTGGTAATATGGCAAGATAGACTTGCAGCCAAATCAACCACCCTATTGAAGTATCTCCCAGCTAAATATTTCATTTCCTAAGCATTATGAGTAGTTTTAGTCATGTCCGGAGCCGTGCACAAATAAACAAAATTCAGTTTCATCTGGGGGATAATTCCTCTGTGTTTCCAAGCTGTGGAATGTGATCTAATGGTGGTATTTATGAGACCATTAACTCAGCACTTTAAGTAACCTTGACTTGACCTGCACTTATAAAAAATCTGCATTATTATTATTATTCATCCTCCACTCTTTAAAAATAGGCGTTTTGTTGGGTTTTATGAGCCAGGTTGATGTAACTGCCTTCAGTGCCACGTGTTGATCCCCCTCCCTGGAGGATCCTCATCTCAGCCTCGTTGGCTGCCCAACCTGTTGGATGTAAATCCTGCAATAAAGCGTTCCAAGGGAGAGGTCCGAGCAGAGCAGGGGAGGCTGAGGAGCTGTTCGAGCCATATTAATAAAATAACACATTTACAGCTCTTTTAACTGCTCTCTCAGCTCCTGTCAGGGGATTTTGAGGCTGGAATTGCCTTGACAGGTGAGAAATAAAATTCTACCGAGGAGGGAACAGGAGGGGGGGAGAAAGGAGCAACGTGAAGATGAGGCTGCCAGATTGGGAAGGGCCAGGAGGGGGGCTCAGGATGGAAGGAAGAGTTGGAAGGATGGCAGGAGCTGCCCTGTTCTCTGTTGGGGTTGAACCCTCCCAGTCACCATCCAGCCCTGCCAGGGTGATCTGGGCATGGAGAGGGGGATGGAGTGCCTGTGGATGATCTTTAAGGTCTCTTCCACCCAGCCCAGTGTGGGATTCTCTTACATCCTTACCCCCAGACTCTTTCTTGTCTTCAAGACTTGTCCTGGCTGGGAGATCCAAAGGGATCAGTGACATTTTCCCCTCTAAACCTGTGCAAAAGAAGAAAATCCCCCAAAGCAGCTGGGGCTGGAGCCCTGAGGGGGCCTGAGCTCAGGAGTATCTGCTCCTCAGGGCTGCTGGGGGCTCCTGCCTGAAGCTCCCCTCCCTGCTGAAAGGCCAAAATGTTCCAAACTGAGCCTCCAAAACATCCCCAGAGGTGTTTGATGCTGTGCAGCCCCCAGGCTGGTCCTGGTGGCACCAATCCTGCCCTGAGGTGTCCTCTGCCCTCAGGGGCTTGCCCTGAAGCTTTGGGGAGCTTTGGCTGGATTTAAACTGCTGTCTTTGATCTCCTGCTTGTTGCTCTGTGAGCCCTTAGGTCAGGTGGTGGGGGATGTCTGAGGTGAGGGGTGAAACTCCCGTGGGGGTGGCAGGAATCTGGGTCTCCCACCTCTACATGGTCTGGGGAGATCAGAACTGTGCTGGGCAGCACTCTGAGCACCCCTCAGAGCAACTTTACAGGAGGTTTTTGCTTTGCTTGTGGAGGAGGAGCTCCAAATTTCCTTTGTGCTCTTCTGCTGCAGTTTAAATACTCGCAGAGCGTGGCTGTGCGTCCCTTGCCCTTCTGTCTGTCAGGTGCTGAGATCTCCTCCAGCTTGTCTGGGCTCTGTGTCTAATCTTAGACACAATAAAGTTGCTGTTGCCAGCCGAGGTGGTGCTGCAGGAGATGAGTAATGATCCAGTTTCTCTGTGTTTACAGGCACTGGCTCAGCTCAGGTGTGTGTTTTTCGGGCTGTAACCAGGTGTTCAGCAGCGTTCCTGCAGCCATTCCACCGTAGCTGGAGGTAAAAGCTGTTTGTGCAGAGCCAAATTGCTCTAGAGCAGAGAATTTCAGACCTGGGCAAGCCTAGCAAAGCAGTTCAGTGCTTGCCACAGAAAGTTTGCTTTCTGCTGCTGAGCCGGAGAACAGGAGGGAGTGAAGGGAGGCAGTGCCAGCTCCAGCCTGCCCTGCTGGGCAGGTGAGCAGCTGCCACAGCCTTCTCCCCTAGAACAGCATTTGGCTGTTTGTTCCACCAGTGAAACTATTTAGAAGCCTCTGCTCCTGCCAAGTGAAGGAGTTCCACGAGCTCAGACTGACGAGCTCCTGCCTTGCCTGCCCGGGACGGACCGGCTGGAGAGTTTGGGAGGTTTGTGAGATGTTTCTAACTCCGAGATGGGAAATTCACTCTCAGTATGTGGATGGTTTCTTTTTAATGATGAGGTTTTTCAGGTCTTTTAGAGCCTGTGTTGTGTTTTGCAGCTGCACGTGGTAGATGACGAGAATCCGAGGTGGTAGGAGGGGCTGGGATTTTAGTCGGGAAGGCGCTGCTGTGTCAGAGTGTCGTGGGATTCAGACCAAAAATACCCAGAGCCTCTTTGGGTTGTGTATTTTAGGGGGGTTGCATCATCTCTCACATCACCCCAACTGCCATCCCACTCCCTGAGCCTTCCCGTGTCATTTCCCCCGGGAACCATTCCTTTCTCCCTCGATTTTGTGTTATAATAATCCTGTACGGAGGGAACGCCGTGGGAGAAGTGGGGCTGCAGGTGGGGAGCTGCCAAACCCGTGGAGTTTATTCCTGTCTGGAGTCAGTTCCTCCTCTTCAGTGTCTCATCTGCACCTTGCCTTTTCAGCCTTGGAGCTGTATTTTCCTCCCTTGCACAAACACTTCTTTTCTCCCCCTGAGGACTGTGTTTTCCCTTAATTTCTGTGGAATTCAGTTTAACTTTGTCCCCTGATTTCCTGGATCGTGCCCTGACATGGGCATGTGTGTTATTTTGCGTTGCTTCTCTCCAGCACAGCTGTGCCAGATGTGAAGGCATCTTGCCATGCTCCAGGGGTGCTTCCTACAGATGTTGAGCCACGGGTGAAAACGAAAGGGAGCAGGGACCGGGGTGAGCCTGGGAGAGTTAAAGACCTCTGCATTTAAAGTTCCTCTGCTGAATTCTGTATCTTCCTTTCTGGAGCTGAGCCCTGGAGACCCCTTTGAGCCACCAGCCCTTTCTGGAGGAGCGTTTCAGAAGTTCTCTCTTGTTCTGTGTTCCTGCAGAGAGTTGAGTTTGGGGGAAGAGAGGTTGGAAGAATCATCAGCGTTTGAGCAGCTCCGCTTTATTTCCTTCCTTGTCATTACCTGCAGTTGACCCTTCCCTCCCCACCAGCCTCATCTGTCTCTGAGTGGTTTCTAATAGTCATTAAAGTTCTCCCATGCAGGATCTGCTCTGTGATTCCCTCCTTCCCCCCCACTGCCCAGCCTCATCCCTCTGCACGCCCTGTGCTCTGAGGGATGCGAGTTCTTGGAGGTCACGATGGTGTTGGTTGGTGAAAAACTCTTCTCTGTGTGGGCTTCTAATGAACCAGCCTATTTTCTGTCTATCAAAGCAGCCTCTGATCCTTGGGGAGCTGCCTCAGAGCTTTCAGGGCGTGTTTTCATCTCGCAGCTCAGGCGATGTCTGTGAAGTCCACGCAGAGACTTTGGCTCCAAAGGGTTTGTGAACCAGCATTTTAATGTTTTTGTCACTTGACTAAACGTGTTCCTCGTGCTGCTGCAGCTCTGGGTCTGCATCTGCTCCCTGTGCAGGTCGATGGGAGAGCCTTGCAGGGGTCCTGCAGGCTGTTCCTGGCCGTGCCCCTCATCCCAGTGTGGCTGGACGGTCCCTGTCCCCGGAGCCTGCCCAGCAGCCCCGTTCTTGGCAGGGACTCAGGGACACACACTGCCTGGTGACTGCTTTCACATGACTCTCATCTCTCACACTTGCCACTTTCTTTTTTTTTTATTTTGAATTTTTCCACTCAGTAATTGCTTTTATTTGCAGGTTGACAGGCGTTCTCCTGCCCTGCTGCACGAGGCTGGCAGGTTATTGTGTGGCTTGAAAGAACTTGTTTCATCGCTGGTTAAAGCCCAGATAATGCAAGTGGGGAAGTTTTCTTTTCCTGGGCAATGAATTGAGCTTCCTCATTGTAAGAGTTAATTAACTCTTGGGTGCTTTATCTGTGATATTCAGATGTTTTTCTGCCATGGCAATGTTTTCCATAGGACTGGGAGTGAATAAAAAACGTGTGTGAAGTGGCTTTTGAAATCCCTGTTTAAATGGCAGTTACATCTTCATTGGGATCTGGAAAACAGACTGACTGAATTTTATCTTTCTTTTCTTCCAAAGCACTTCCAGTCCCTTTAATTGGAAATGAATTCTCCAAGGGCTTTAAAAGCTGTCCAACTTTACTTTGGTGGGAAACAGTCTTCCTGCAAAACCCCCTTTTTTCTCTTGGAAGGATCTGGAGAGGACATTTTGGAGGAGAATTGTGAGACTCCTGTTCAGGCAGCAAACCCTTGCAACTCCTGCAGGGGTCCCATGGTGGGGGTGTTCTTTGTAGCTCCCTGCACTGCCCTCCAGGCTTCCTATGAATATGGATTTTCCCCCCTGAAGAACAGGAATTTGGAGGTCAGGGAGCTGTTTCTCCCTGCTGGGAGGCAGCTGGCAGTGCTGGAGCCCTGGATCCCTGATTGCTTCCCCAGGGGATGCAAATCATCCCCTGAGCATCCCCGTGGCTCTTCGGAAGTTCCAGGAGGGATAATGCTTTGCACATTGTCCTGCTGCTCCTGGGCTGTGGCACTGCAGGAATAACTGGGAAAGGCTGGAAGAAAGGCTAAGATGGGATAGGAAGGTTTAGGGTGGAGGCAGCAGAGCCCATTTTCCGTGCTCCTGGCTGCCCATCCTTCTCCTGGCTCCTGAAATCCTGCCCAGGAGCATCACAAGTGTGGCAGGTTCCAGTGCAAGGGCCCCATGACCTCTCCCACTCATGTTTCATTCAATAAAACATGATTAGATTTCGTTTACTGCTCTCTGGCTTAATCTTATTGTTCCGTGCATTAATGTGATTAATTCTATTTGCTGCATAGTACAGAGCATTTAATGAATATTCAGGCTTTGTAAGCCAGGGAAGAAGATGCTCTTAGGCTGAAAATTACCCTGATCATGGTTTAATTGTCCTTTTTGTCGCTGTTTGTCCTTCTTTTCTGTTTGGGCACCTCTGGGGCAGAGAACCCCGTGTGAAGGCCGCTGTTGTGTGCTCTGCACCCCGAGGGATGAGGTGCAGCAAGGCCTGTGGTGTGTGTGTGGGGAAAAAAAAAAACCCTGAAGGTCACAGGATATTAATTTCTAATTGTGTTTGTCCTGCAAACACGTGTTGGGAGAAGGAGAGACAGGTTTGTTTGCAGGAACACTCGATACCTGCAGCCTGAAGAGGGTTTTTTGAGAGACTGAGCTTGTGCAAATTAGTATAAACCAAGTGGCTGGAACTGAGAAAAGTACTGGAATCTCGAGAGTAGCTTCAGGATGGGACCCAAAATACAGGTGGCCACAGGGATTGGAAAATGGTGAACACCAGCTTCATCTGGCAGGGGAAGGAGACTTTATGTAAGTGCAGGTGATGTCTGGAAAAAGCTGGACTTTTGGGGTCCCCTTTAAAACACTCCCTGTTTGCCTCATGGGGACACTGATTTTTCCCAGTCTGAGCAAGGATTTTTGGGCAAATGCTGGTGGGAAAGATCCCTGACTCCACTGAGAGGTGCTTCCAGGAGGTGTCTCTGCCTTCCCGGTGTGTTATTCCCCGTTCCCAACCCAACTCCTGCCATTCCCTGCGAGAGGGGCTGAGGCTGTGCCTGTGCAGGGAGCTCTCCCTTTGCTCAGGAATTCACCACGTTGAGGGAGCTGCTGTTTCCATGTCAGAATGTGTCTGCCAGAGCTGATAATAGTCATGTTTTACACCGCTCACCCTTATCTGCAGCTTCAAAGTGAACAGCACAGACACCTCTGCTGCTTTCAAAGCCCTCTCTCTGCTGGGCTTGCTTTGGGGGCCCATCCAGGAAGGTTTCCTTCTATTTACAGGGTTGTTTAAACGATGTAAGCACTTGGTTTCCAGATGTCAGCTGCTTCACAAAACGTGTTTTAAATGATCTCTGCCTGCTGGGTTTTCTTCCCTGGGTTCTCTGCAGCTGCTCCCCGTGTGACAGCACGTGCTGCTTCCCTGCCTTGGCTTTCCACGGCTCTCCTTCAAGTGCCAGAGGTGGAAGTCACAACTGATGGATCCACTTCGGTGCTGAATTCATCTCTCTGGCGTTAAAGTGATTTTTTTTGTGGATGTCTGGGCCGCAGCAGAGGAAAATTTCTGTGTTTCAGAGATTAGGGGGACACTGATGTGTGATGCTGCAGTTCCTCTCCACCAGAGAGATGAAACAAAGCGTTACCACAGCCAGAGAGAACTGAGAACTCTTCCAGTTAAGAACTGGGCTTTCAAAAGCTTTCAAAGCTGGGCTGTGGCATTTGCTCATCCTGACACACACAGATATCCGTGACCCGCGTGTCTTGGCAAATGTGGTGGAGCACAAAAACATACGTGTACATATTTATTTAGATTGCCAAACTCCTCCATTTTCCAGCTGTGGGCACAGTCCTGGAGGCCTCTTGTCCTTGACTAACAACCTTTCAGTTAGTGTGGAAAGAACTGGCTTCTGTCCCTGTTGTTTGCTTGCTGCTGCCTTAAAACCTGGAGATGCCCTGGTGCTGGATCAGTGGGATGGACAGGGGAGTGCAGAGACTGTTGTCCATTCTGCATCCATGAGCTGTTCCCAGGGGAGCTCCTGCGTTCCTGAACAGGCAGGGAATTGCCTGGGAGCAGTTTGGAAGGGGCTGGCACAGCCCCTCTGCACGAGCAGTGTCGGCTCCGGGCGGTGGAACCCAAACTGAGCATCCTGGGGGGAGGTTTTGGTGGGTCTTGAAGGAGTTTGTCCAGAACCCGGCTCTGAGCACAGGGAACAAACCAAATCCAGTGGTTTTCCTCCTGCACTGGGATGGTTTGGGTTTTTTTCTCCTTTTTTTTTCTCCACCTTTCTGGGTGGATTTCTGGGGCAGAGCAGGAGGGAACCCAGGGCATCAGTAAATATTGGATTAGCAAGAGAGAAAATGTGTCGACAGCTCTAATGTCTAATGCCTGTTTTCCTGGCCACAATAAGCTGGAATTCTCATGGAATCATGGAATGCTTTGGGTTGGAAGGGACCTTAATGATCAGCCAGTTCTCCTATCCCAGCTTGCTCCAAGCCCTGTCCAGCCTGGCCTTGGACACTTCCAGGGATGGATCAGCCACAGCTTCTCTGGGCACCCTGTAAACACCAGTGACCTGGAAACTGGCCCAGCCCTGTCCCTGCTTTTAAACCAGGCACGTTGGTTTGAGAATTCCCACTTGGAGCACAGGGGAGAGACCTGTCTGGTCCTGCTTTCCTTTATCCCTTTGTCTTCCTCCTGTACTTTCTAAATTAATTTTATAATCATCTTTTAAATGATGGAGCAGTTCAAATTAGCTCTTTTAGTCACAATTACCTGCATTAAAGATCTCCCTTAAAAAAAGAAAGGCATAAAAGTAATTAATCGCTTCAATTATTATAATGTGGCTTAGCTTGTGGTTTTTCTGTTAGGAAAACCAGGTTTTGATAAGTCAGCTGTTCTTAAAAGGGGGGAAAAAAAATAGAAGTGCTTCAGGCTGGGAGTTGGCATGAAGGCAGTTTGAAATAAGGTTGTTCTCTGTGTAATGTAACAGAATAAATTAACACCATTGATCCTGGAGCAGTGCCCTGTGCTCCAAACAGCCTGATGGGAAGGGGAGTGTTCAGAGAGGAGGGTGTTTCTCTTTTTTTTAATCTTCCTGCCCAGTCACAGATGCTTTGTATGAATTTAAAAACCAAAGGATATTTGTTCAAAGCCACGCTGGAATTTCAGGAGCCTGGAAGGAAATCAAAGGGAAGGTGTGTGTGTGGGGAGAAACGAAAGGGAAAGCTTGAAAGAGGTTTTCCCAGCCAGCCTGTGGCAGATGGGAGGGTGGATATTGCAAACCTGCTCCTGTGAGAGGTGGAGTTCCCAGAGTGGTGGGAGAAGGGGAGGCAGCTCAGCTTCCAACGATTCCATGATCAGCTTCCAACGATTCCAATGATTCCAATGATTCCATGGTCATATCCTCTCCAAACCCAAAACCAGTTTAAATCCAGGAAATTCTGTAGCAGGAGGGGCTGTGAATTGCTGCTCAACCTCTGCTGCTGCCCCCAGGAAACTCCAAAGCAGAAAGACCTCACGTGGTCGTCGTTCAGAACATATTGATCATTTTATTTTTCTCAGGCCTCTGAAGGCATTAGAGATTTTTAGCATGAAATTAATATATTGGAATTTTTGTGGGCAGAATAAAACCCTCATTAAATTTTGCAAGCCTGGAAGATGTCTAAAACAGCTTGCAATTAAAATTCATTTTGAAGCAAGTTAGCAGAAGTTTTGTTAATGTTTAGCATCTTTATGGGTGTCATTCTTTGTAAATTTGAACTAATTGAGTCCAAAGGGACAAAATAATAGATTCTGCATTTGCTGGGGATGCCAGGGCTTGCTTTGCTTTTGGCACTTTCCCCTCCTTTCTTTGTGCAAGTTCTGATTGTAGGAAGTTGCCAGGAAAGGAACTATTTTGCTTTTGATGCCAAATTACCAAGAATCCATCTTCCCAAATCTCTGAGAGGCTGGAGCAGATCTTGGGGAAGAGACTTGCTGCTTGTCTACACTGACTCCCAGGGGTTTGCTGGTTTGAAGTCGGGGAGATTTCAAATGGGATTGTCTAAATTTTTCCTCCTGAAGGCAAGTCATCTTGAGCTGTGAAAGTCCTGCTTGGGGTGGAGGTTGTACCTGAATGTTTCCTGAGCTGAGACATAAACCAATCTGGCTTAAAGAGCTTTAGAAGCCCCTTGGACTTTGTAGGTTGGAAGGTTTGCAGAGCTTTGTAGGACTCTTCCCAGCAAAGCCCTGTTGAACCAGAGTTTAATCCAGTCTAGGGAGAATTCCTGGCAGAGGCTCTGCCGTGGCTGCACCGACCCCCCAGCGCTGGGAGCTCGGAATAGGCGCTTAATGGCGCTTTATTGATCGAAGGGGTAGAAAGTTCATCTAAACTGTGGGTAATTCTGGTAATTTCCTTGCAGATCTGACTGCTGGGAGGCTGTAATTGCTGCACCAAGCTTTGACTTATAAGCAGCAGCACTAATAAACTCGTTAATGTGTGGCTGCTCTCAGCGGTGACGCTGCAGCATCTCGGGTGTCACACGCCTTGGCTCCACCTTAGCCCTGAGGTCCTGCAAGGAGATGCTCAGAATTCTGTCCCAGTCTGCTTCATTTCAGGCTGAGACAAGTGTTTCAGGATTTCCTACCTGCTCAAAGCGTGGGGAATGTGGAATGATAGGGAAGAGGGGAGCAGTTGGCTCCGGTGACAGGATCGCATCAGCTGAAGAGACTGAGCTGAAGAGGTGCAGACTGATCTGCTCTGAGGATCTGGGAGAGGGAGAGAAACTTCGAGCAGCAAAGGGCAGACAGAAGGCAGGTTTGAAAAGTAGGGAATAATAAAGTAAAACCCACTGGCAGCGCTTTCAGGTAGTCAAGAGTTTCTGCAGTTGGGAAGACTTCACGTCGTGCTAAGGTCACCCACAGAGGCTTCATAAAAGGGACATTTTGCCCTTGTGCAGTTCTTATTCTGCTGTCTTGGCAACTTTGATATGTGCACTGAGGTGTTAGAGAGCTCTTCATCTTCCCCAGAAAGCCACTGAGTACCAAGCAGTGCCTGTGCTGGTCATTGGAGGGAGGGGCAGCCCCAGGTCCTGCTGAGCTGGGATGCTCAGCCCCTGCCAACCCTGGCAGAGCTCTGTCACTGCTAGAGCTGCTGAGGGAGGATTAATGTGTTTGTTTTGTCGTGGATGCAGGGCTGTGTTTCGTTCAGTACCAGGATTAAGTCAGGCAGTGAACTCTGTGTTGGTTTCTCGAGGAACGGGGTCGTGCTGGGAGGGGTTTTGTTGCCCTCCCGAGGATGTAAACCTTGCTGGAGCACAGGGGGTGGTGTGTCCTCCTCACACCCATGGGACAGCGTCCCCTGACACCCTCAGGCACAGGGTGGATTGTTGGGGGCTCCTGTGCAGGGCCAGGAGCTGCACTTGGATTGTGGGTGCCTTCCAAGGCAGGGTGTTCCATGATTTCATAGTGGTGTTGGGAGGGGTGTGCCCAGAAGAGGAATTACAGCTTCACCCTCCTCGTGCAGCCAATGTGTGGATCATCCAAAGGAATTAATCAACAGCAATAGGCAGCTCCAAGATTCTGGCTTTGCCACCCCCATCTCAGTCACATCCAGCTTCACCAGCAACCACTTTGACAAATCAAACAATATATTAAACATACTTAATATTATCCTAACTGGTGGTTTGGGTCTCCTAAGTGCTTGTCTGATGCAGTTTTTGTTCTTCATGCAGAAAAGAAATTAACATTTTTTTAACTGCAGAATGGTTTGGGTTGGAGGGGATCTTAAAGAGCATCAAGTTCCAACCCCAACCAGATTGTGCATGTTCTTATTCTGGGGTGTTTTCACACAGTTCACCCTCCCAGAGACTTGCGAGTCCCACCTCTGCCCAGTCTCACACCCCCGCTGTGGTTCAGTGGGGCGAGGGATTCCCAAGCAAAGAAGGATTTTATCAATGCAGATTAGGAATTCTGGGAAAGACAGAACTGGCTCTGTGGAGCTGCTGCTCCCATTGCACCTCTGATAGCTTCGCTTTTTTGGGGGGGCTGGGCTTGGAGTTGGGCGGGGGTGGCAAACTTTGGAAGACCTGGATCTTCCCTCGGGTTTGGGATGGAGGTCAGGGGGCATCACCTGTGCTGAATGTGCTGCCCCTGAGCAGGGGGCAGATGGGGGAGCTCTGGGATCCATGTGGGAGCATCCCATCCCAGGGCTCTGCCACACAGGGAACGGGTTTGTGATCTAAATCAAAGCTAATGAGGGTGGCAGGACGTGCTGCCTCTCTGCAGTCTGGGCAGATGGGGGTGTGCTCTGTAATGCTCAATCTGTGCCTTCCTGCAAGATGGACTCAAAAGGATCAAGCTGTTGCTCTCTCCACCACGGTCCTGGTGGCTTTCAGCGTCTGTAGCGCCACGTCTTTTTGGTCGCATTAAAATCAAGCTGAGAACAAAAGCAGGTTATTGATTCTTTGAAACAGAAGGATTCTTTGGCAGGCAGTTAATGAGCTCAGAACACTTCCAGTTTCTGATTTTTCGAAGGGTGTTGAAGTTGTAACATCTCAGTTAACACATGACAGGGAGCCTGCAAAGCCTCAAAGTCCCCAGGAATTAATCTGTTCCCGACTGAGTGGGGTTTTGGGCGAGGTCTCTGCCGGCTTTGGCCTCCTCAGGCTGCTGTGGATTGTTCCCCAAAACCTCTGACACTGCTCAGATTGCAGATCTCAGATCCTTTTGTTAGGATAGGAGGGAGTGGAGTACGTGAAGTTTTGGCTTTGGGGTTGGTTTGTTGTTTGGAGTCTGCCCCGAGCGTGTGACGTGTGTGGTGACAGGGGTGTGTCTGTGTCCCTGCTCAGAGCCCAGAGCAGGGGATTTCTGAAGGCTCTGGCTGAAGTTCTGTCAGCCTTGGTTTTCTCTTCCACCCTGATACTCACCCCCTTTGAAGCCCCCTCACTGAGAGGAAGGGACAGCAAACCCCACCTGTGACAGCCCTCCAGGTGAACCCATGGAGGTGACTGAAGGGAAGGTTGTCCAGCTCATTTCCAAGGTATTCCTGACTCATCTCTCCCTTGGCAGAGACAGCACAGGCAGCATTACAATAAAAATTACATTACTAGATCCGTAGCAATGTCATTAATGTCAGTTCTGAGTCCATGAAAAAGGGGCAGAGGCTCTCAGGGAGCTGAAATTGTTCCAATACCGAGAGAAACCTTATTCTGCAGCCCAAGTTTATTGTGTTCTTTAACTACAGTATGGAAAGCAGAGGAAGGAACCAACTCCAGGCCCCCAAGATATGTTCCTCCCATAATATCCATATTTATCACGTACCTCCCCTCCCCATCAGCTTCCCACAGCTCTTCAAAGATCATTGTTTCCTCACTGCTGCTGGAAGGCATCTCCCAAACTGTTATTTTTCGTTGTTAATGCTTTGCTCTAACAGTTATTTTCATCTCTACTCCGTGTACCACCGGTGTGAAAACAGATACAGGTGGATAACTCCCAATTTCAAGTGCGCTGCTTTGCAGCCCCTCCTGTTCCCTCTCGCTGGAAGATTTCCTGCCGCAGATAACTGGAATTGCATTGCGTGTTCCGAGCTGGCGGAGTCGTCCTCCAGCCCCTCGGGTTGTGTTTCAGCTAAAGAGGCTGCTGGAAAGGGCCACCCTGGAGGTTCAGTGGCGTGTGTTTGTGCTCGCAGAAGGTGGATGTTTGGAGGCAGTGCCGCAGGAACTCGGGGACGTGGCTGGTGATGTGCTAAATTGAGCGGAACCCGCCCGAGCGCCGCTTGTTTGGGAAGTTCTGCGAGTTCGAGGAGTGGGAGACGCGAAGGTTCTGTTAAAAAGCGTAATTGGACGGGTAATATCTCGGGCCTTCTTGATGCCTCTTTAACCACTTCATATTTGTAATGTGCCAAAAATAGCAGTGCGGGCTCCTGTGGCCGTGGCTGTGCAGCTGGGAATAGATTTTAATTGATGGCTCCTGTCAAGCCGTGCGGGCAGGAGAACCATTAAAGTGAGATTTCGTGTCCCTGCTCACTTAAACACTCTGCTACCAAGACGGAGCTGAGCTTTATTTTTAACTTAACATCAGCAGCACCAGGAGCTTCCTAGGGCCGTACCCTGGGATTTTTGGGGTTTCCAGCAGTGAGCCCTGCTGAGCGCTGGCTTTGTCTGCTGGTGGAGTAGATGGTGCTCAGACCCTGCCAACATCCCCCCTGTGGAATAAGGGGCAAGCC